>CAUYLZ010094222.1:0-42233 GCA_963573645.1 Pithecia hirsuta | reverse complement strand
AGGGACATGGATGAATCTGGAAACCATCATTCTCAGCAAACTGACACAAGAACAGAAAATCAAACACTGCATGTTCTCACTTATAGGAGGGTGTTGAACAATGAGAACACATGGACACAGGGAGGGGAGCATCACACACTGAGGTCTCTGAAGGGGGATAGGGGAGGGACAGTGGGGGGTAGGGAGTTGGGGAGGGATAACATGGGGAGACATGCTAGATATAGGTGATGGGGATGGAGGCAGCAAACCACATTGCCGTGTATGTACGTATGCAACAATCCTGCATGTTCTGCACGTGTACCCCAGAACCTAAAATGCAATTATATACACACACATAAAATTCACAGAGCTTCAACCTGCAAATCTTATATAGGCTTCTTCTCTCTTTATCATTTTCCGCCATAGCCCCTTCTCTTCCCAAGTTCAGAAACGTCAGCTGCAATCAGTAGGGCATTCCCGCCCTGCAGGAAACACACACCCAGACCAAGACCTTAGAGACCCCAAAACAAAAAGGCCAAAGACAAAAGGTAAAGGGGCAGAAGGTATTACATGCTTTCAGGCCCCCTGTCTGGTTTCTACTAGCTATACATCACATTTTACTTATTTTATTTACTTAAATGTCAGGGCTTAGATCTATGTGTCTATTCCAAAGCACTTTTCAGGGAAAAAAAAAAAAAAAAGGTGGTGGGGCCAATTATGTTTTGTTTGAGGTCCAGCCATCTAAAATGTTCCAACTAGTGGCCTGCTAAGAACTGGTTAATTTTCCACCTTGGCTTCTGCACGAGCTTGGTTTGCTGTGGACACAGTGTGCAAATGCTTCCATGTGACGGGCTTTTGCCAGGAAGGTGCCCACAGCTGGGGCAGCTGGGAGGCACGTAGCTCTAGAGACCGAGGAGTGGCTCTGCAGGAGGTAAAGATGCTGGGGAGCTGACGGTGATAGGAAGCCTTAGGGAGAACTCCATGAAAAACCCTGAAGGCATGGTAAAGCTCCCTGATGTGTGAGCACCCCATGGGGAGCAAGGCTGAGCCAAGGACTTGAGGATGATGCACGGCCAGGTGTGAGGAAGGTAGACGGGGTAGAAGAGAAGGAGAATAGGAATGTTTCCTAAAGAAAAAAAAATGTAAAAAGCAGAGACAGAGCCTAACACATAGCCAGGTCATCACAAAGGACAGGCCCCAGTTGGCAGCACCAAGGGCAGGACCAGCACCACATGGTTAACAAATGTTAATTGTTGAATGGGTACAGGAAGAGGGTTCTACAAACCTGGTCTCCATTCCACAAATCACCGTCACCACTTACTCTTCCAAAACCTTTTGGGCTCCAAGTCTGTCCATCAGCATCTGGAACTGGGCTTCCTCGTCTTCATCCATGTCTCCCAGATCCTCCTCCCCTCTGGACTGATACACCTTCTCTTCGTGGTGTTGAACCACCTGCTCACCTGCATCTTCCTGACTTGGGTTATTCTGGCTGAAGAAGAAGTGACCTAGGGGACACAGGGCACAAGGATCTGAATCAGACCATACCCGCCCAGGAAGAGCTCGGCTTTCTCAGCTGCCAGGGATCACTGAAGGTTCATCTGAGAGAAGGAAAGGGAAAGCCCTTCCAGTCCCAGATTCTGTGTCTTTTCCACTCCCACGAGCACCCCACCAGTGACGCTAGAATCTGGGAAAGGCATCATGCAAGACAGGGATGGTGTCTGCTTTGTGGTTCTCAGTCTGTTAACACCTGGCTTAGAACGCATCTCTGTTGATTTCTTCTTTAAGCAACAAGGCCTTTCCCTCCACTGCATTCCAGCACCCTGACTGCAGAGGCGCATATTGTCCTCCTAGTCATGCCCCTGTATGAATAGAAGTCCCAGCTACTCAGGAAGCTGAGACAGGAGAATCCCTTGAGCCCAGGAGACAGAGGTTGCAGTGAGCTGAGATCATGCCAGTGCACTCCATCTTGGGCAACAAGAGTGAAACTTCATCTCCAAAAAAAGATATGCAGAAGTTCTCTTGGGGGAGGGGTCATCACTAGACTTCACATCTACAAGCTCCCTGACAGTTTCCAGTGTACTTTCTCCATACTCATGCTGTCTGGTATTACAGCACTCTGTCTGCTTATCCTCCTAAGTGAAGCAGAAGCTCCTGAAGGTCAGCAAAGGCATCAGATCCTTCTAAGAAAATTATATGGCCCCGCACATGAGGCAGAGGTACGGTAAAATTTGCCTTTGATATATCTGATAGGATAGTGTCTGGTTTCTTTATATTGTTCATAGATCCCAATTTTCCTTCCTCCAGGTTACCTTGAGAATGGATAGTCCATTCAAACCTTCTAGAAATTCCTCTGATAGCTGTTATCCCTCAACCTGGAAGATTCAGCCAGACTTGGGTTGGAATGAACCATCCAGTTGTCCCACTTTCTGGCCACTTTTCTATCAAGGTGGAAAAGGAGAGGCTGCAAATCTCCTCACAGATCCCCCTTTTATGCCATGCCTTCTACAGAGCTTCCGTCCATCTCCCTTGCCTGTCCCAGTGGGAGGGAACTTGGTAGTGGCAGTGCAGGGGCACTGAGCAGGCAGCAATGTAAGCAGTTGAGACAGGCATGTGAGGGGGTCCAAGCAATCCAGAGCCTGGAGACCGTGTGCTCCAGGTCCCTGAAAGAAGGGCAGGAAAGCTTTACTACATGCCTCCCCAGATCTAGAAGAGGCAGGAATACGCCTTACACAGCATTACGTAGACCGGTAAACCTGAGGTCCCCGGCACCCATCAGAACTTACTAAATCCAGTAGTGAACTCCTCTGGGGTCAGATAGCCATTGCCATCAGCATCCAGGGCATCAAACACATCCTCCAGTTCCTCCAGACTGAGCGGTAGCTCCTTATGCAGCCTCTGAAAACAACCCAGAGTGTACTGGTTAACACTGACCCTCACAGTGGGGGTGCCCTGGGACTGCAAAGCCTTCTTCCAAAAAGTGTCTAGAGTTTGGCGCCGTCCTACAAAAACCAGTAGCAAGATTCTGCATCCAGACTGCTTCACCATCCCTCTCCTCCTTTGCATGTTAGTACAACTACCATTGATTGGGTGTCTACTAATGTACTAAGCAATTTGCTAGGTGATTTATAAATAAATACATAAACATGCATTCATCTATCTGCATTTAATTCCCATGACAACCCTTTGAGCTAGGCACTATTATCTCTGTTTTATAGATGAAGTTTGTGGTGACACTACCTGCTCCAAAGTCACATGGCTAGTAATGACATAGCCAGGAGTCATATCCAGTTCTGATTCCAAAGCCAGCACTCTCAACATCTGTAAAGGACTCAAACGGTACAGGACCAAATGCTTTTAGGATCATAGCCATAGGCGTGGTATTGTAAAGTTAAACGCGGCCATGAATGTGAAGCGTATAATAGTGCCTGCACAGAGAATGCATTCAATAAAAAGTAGTAGGGAGGCAGAGACAGAGAGAGACTGAGAGAGATTCACATCCCACTGAGGCCCCCGCAAATTGCTTAGTACATTAGTAGACATGCAATCAATGAGTGCATGGCAGAGCCAGACTTCAAACCCTGTCTTCCCTGTTCTCCCCAAGTCCCCTTTCCTCTCCCCTTCCATGATGCAGGTGTAGATCATTTACTCCTAGAATCCTCTCCTGCTGGAGGCCCCTGGGGTCCCCGTGCCTCAGCGCTGCATTTGTAAGTGTCTGTGGATACACATTTTGGTCCTTGAGCTCTGAGGGGATGTGGGACAATCCCCCTGCCTATCTCTGAAGAACCCACACCCAGGCCCCAAGCCCAGGTTCCACTCCTGCTCCCTGCTGACTGATAAGGAATCCCTAATACGATGTCAACTGCCATTGGCTTAAGGTATCAAGCCCCCAAGAGTATTTGTGTGTTAAAGGGGACTGGACAGGACAGTGTGAGGAGGTTATCACCGGACTTGAGTCTAGAACAGACTCAGACCTCACAAGGACGGAAGGGCAGAGACCAAGGCTAATTTGCATAGTTGAAGCAAGTGTCTCCTTATGCCCAAATAATCTAGGTGTCCAAATGAGAACTCCCCAGAGAGTTCATTATATCTCAGCCGACCATCTCCCTTCCTCTCAGTTACCTAAGGGGTAACTGTGCAAAATTGCCGGTGTGGAAGTGACTGACAGCTGAAGACAATGAATACAGGGCTTTGTAGGAAGAAAGGTATATACCAACCCAACAACATAAAAGAGCTGGCAGGTGTAAAAGCCCATAACATAACTGGCAAGAACACTTGGCTCGATCCTATGGCTGTTTTAGTTGATAAGCCATAAAGCTTAATTTGGCAGGTACAGGCGTTAAGGGAGACTATGATGCATTACAAAGTGGGAAGACAGGCTGACGTGGAAGCCATTTGGAAGAACTGAATTAAATATGAATGGGCTTTTCAAAAATGGGAGGAGAGTGAGAGAGTGTGCAAAGATTCTAGAAGTACATCTGCTTAGCATTCAGCAAAATCTCTGACGTATCAACAATCCATAAACCAGCTGTCTCGAAAGCTACAGTAGAAGAATACGGGGTGAGGAGAGAGTCAATTTTGCAAGCAGGGATTCTATTAACTTCACTGGAAATCAAAACCATCACATCTGAGGTATGGTAAAAGCGCAAGCTCCTGTCACGCTCACATTCCAGTCCTTCCTTGGGATAATCCTTCCTCCTTCCCTACCCTCAGCCTAGGATTGCCGGATCTGATTCAAAATGTGGTCTCTCATACTGTACTGGAGCTACAAATGAGCTGCAAGAAAATTCCAGAGATCAACGGGACCCTCCTCCACATGCCTTTCACCCAAACACCCCATACATCTTTTTCTCGTTGGCATGAACCAGGAGAGGCTAGTTCACAGCTCACCTTAGGCACCATTCCTGAATCTAGCAGCACTTCCAACCCCAAATCCTCCCGTTGTGTAATAGCAGTCCTTCTTGTCTACGTCTGAAGCCAGTTTCCTCCTTCTGTTCTCGGTGAAGATGGAGAAAGCAATATTATAGGTTCCAAGTAATTCTTACTCTTCACGTCTTGGCAAATTAGTGCTGAGCGCTTCTTCAGCCTTCTCTGCAACTGTACTACACCTGATTCTTCAACCTTGTTTTGCGGGCCCTCTCTGAAAAATCTTTTCGTCTTAATAACCATAATTATCTCTTATTTATCACTCTGCTCGGGGCCTGCAGAGTCATGGAAAACCAGCTTCTTCTGGTATGGTCCCCTGGTACTGTTTACCTTCTTAACTAAGTGAGATAAGCAGGGTGGAGGGGAGCGAGATTATTTATTCCTGCAAGGCTCTGAGATTTGCCTAAAGTCACGGTGGAGACCACAGCTGGGAAAAAGAATTGATTTTCCGATCAGGGCTTGAGCAACTGTCTAATAGTTCTTCAGTGCATTCATTCTGTAATTCCCTCACCTTCACTACCTCCCACACCTACCCCTAGCAGCACCACCAAAATCGTAACACAAAGTCTCTCTTGCCAGCGCCACCAAGACCCAGCCTTCCAGAGATCCTGCCACACTCACAGCATTTTCTCACACCTGGAAGGGTGGGCCGGGGAAAAAGAGAGGCACGAGGAAGAGCTCAGCTTCCTATTCATACTGCCCGTTGGCCCGGGAGCTCTTGAGAACTTCGTGGCTCCTTTAATCACCAGCCTCACTCTTTCTTCACACTCAGCTCCTGCATCACTTCCTCCGTAAGGCCCTTGCAACTCCCCAGGTAAGGTCAGGTTATACACGCTCCCCAAACTACATTTCTCCCCTTCCTAAGTCTTATCATCTCCATCAGCATTTTATATACGGAGAGATGTGATTCGTTGATGAAGGTCTGCTCCCTCAGTGCTCCCAGAACAGGGACCTCATTCGTTAGGCATTGTTGTGTCCCCAGGATCTAGCCCAATGCTGACAAACATGGACTATTTAGGTAAGTGTTGAAGGAAGTTATAAATTAGTGCTTGACTAAGAGGAATGGCAGGAGACCCTGAGCTCCTATGTACGGAGTGCTGGTCTAGACCTCACACACTCCAGATCCTGACCAGCCCAACTGCTAATTCTCAGCAAGACTTACAGTGACTGGCAACCTTCCAGGACCCAGAACATGAAGCATCTACAGCAGCAGTACTGAGAGTTCATGCTCCAGAGCCACGGGAAAATGATGTCTTTTGTTGCATTCCAGACAGACTCTGTTACCTTCCTGGTCACCAGCCCGGAAACATACCTCATGTAGCTTAAAGCATAGGGTTGCACAGCTTCAAACATGCTTCCATGACATTTTTATTAATGAAGAAATCAGAGGATATCCATGTTTCTGTCCAGAATTACACTATCCCTCCTTCTGGGGCATCCATAGCATTCTTTTCAGACCCCCGTTCCAGCACCAACCACCCTTTTCTCTGTGGTACAGCTCAGCTATACCAAATCGCTTTAGGACGAGAGTGGGAGGTGGGAGGGCAGGATCAACCTTTATCCTGCTTTGTGAGTTGATGTGCTTGGCTCGGGCTGATTACCTGATATAGGCCAGAGTTTCTCAACCTCTGCACTACCGACATTTTGGAACGGACAATTTTTCATTAAGGGGGCAGCGGAGGGGAAGGCAGGGGAGGGACCATCCTGTGTATTATAGGATATGCAGCAGCATCCCTGGGCTTTGCCTGCTAGATGCCAGCAGCACTTCTCTCACCAGTCGTTTCAGTAAAAATGCCTCCATACACAGTAAGGAACATGGCTGTGCTTTGGTCAAGGATAGACCAAGGTAGAATGTTTACATCCTGCGTGACTCAGTGAGTTTAGAGCACAGGCATGTAACTCCACTTGTTATCACCGCCACACAGCCATAACACAAGAAGGCCATCACTTGGCTCTATGCCACTGTTGTCTGTAAAAAGTATAATTGCCCAGTTGACACTGTGCAGGTGTGCTTGTGCCCAGAGAAAGTCAGAGCTGTCTTCTTTGTACACAGACACTGGGGAGCCAGAACACATGCCCAAAGAGAGAAAGAGTTAAGCTGCTGACCCTGAAGGCAAGGAAGAGCCAGCCACACAGCTGCACGTGGGGGCCGCTGGACTAATCAGCCAAGACAGGGCAGACAGTATGAGAAAGCTGTTGATGAAAGCTGCTGCTGGATAAAACCATATTCACCTGCCTATGGCACCTCGAGTGTTCTTTCTGCTCATCCACCCACTCCCTCCGGACCTTAGCACAGGCTGGAACCTAACCCCAAGCATGACAATTGGCGTAGTCGTGAAAATGACACACTGCCTTATGTCCTCTAGGAGGCAAAATTGCCGCCATTCATGTAGACTGTACACAAAGAAGAACCTTCCACTCGTATCCAGCTCATATCCGGCAGCTGGATATGAGTGAAAGCTTCCCTTTTCAGCAGAAATGCCCATTTCTTTTCTAAGACAGGACAGACAACTTGCATCTTAAAATTACAATGTGATGGTGCAGCCATTGTATAAAATGATATGGTGTCTCCTCAAAAACTTTACAAAATGGAATTAGCCTATGATCCAGCAATTCCACTTCCGGGCATATACCCAAAAGAATGGATAACCATATCACCATTATTCACAAATAGCCAAAAGGGGGAAGCTACTCAGGTATGGACTGACACAGGAATGGAGAAACAAAATGTGGTATATACACACAATGAATATTATTCAGCCTTTAAAAATATTCTGACACATACTACAATACGGATGAAGCTTGAAGACATTATACTAAGTGAAACAAGCCAGTCACAAAAGGACAAATATTATATAACTCCACCTATATAGGATACCTTGAGTAGTCAAATTCAGAGACACAGAAAATAGAATGGTGGTTGCCAAGGTCTGGGAGCAGGTGAAATGAGGACATTGTTTTATGGGTCCAGAATTTCTGTTTTGCAAGGTAAAAAGAGTTCTGGAGATAAATGGTAATGGTGGTCGTAGAAGAAAGTGAATGTACTTAATGTCACTGAACTGCATGCTTAGAAAATGGTTACAGTGGTAAACTGTCCGTATTTTACCACAATTAAACGCAATCACAGTGCAGAGGACATCAGGGACTAGGCTGAGATGTGGTTCATACACAGTGCATTTCCAGGGATTTCCAGGTCCCAGTCTCAGGGCTAAGTGTGCTACATGCTTATGCTCATTCGATTCTCTTTTAATGCTGGGAGGTAGCTATAAATAATTCACAGCTGAGAAACTATAGCCTAGAGGGGTTAAGAGACTCACACAAATTCATATAACTACTAAGTTGCAGATTGAGGATTAAAACCCAAGTTAATTTACTACAAAAATCTTTTAAAGTTTTCTAGTTAACCTAAATCAGGAGTTAGCTAGCTTTTTCTGAAAACAGCCAGAGAGTGCATATTTTAGGCTTTGTGGGTCATTTGGTCTTTGTCACAACTACTTCACTCCACCACTGCAGTGTGAAAGTAGCCATGGAAAACTCATAAAAGAATGAGCACACCTGTGTTCCAATAAAACTTTACTTACAAAAACAAGTAGCGGCTCAGATTGGGTTAGTTTGCCAACTCCTCAGTGACTCTTTAAGTTTAGCATAGACAAGAATTCTGGGCAGCGTTGGGGAGGCAGGTTCTTGGTGTTGATAGACAATCCTTTTACTCCACCAAAAAATCAGGGAAACAGAGTTGTTGAGGCTCCAGGTTTTCTCAGAGAGATTTCCTGCCCATCCTCTCCCCATCTCCTTCTCCCAGCTGATGGAGTCTCTTCACACTCTCTGTAGCCTTATCCTCTCTGTTCTTCTTTCCTCTGAGGCAGGACTTAGCCCCGCATGAAGTTTCTAGGGTACTGCACCAGACCTAACCCTGCAAAGCAACATCTACCCCAATTCTGTCTGGAGAGGTTCCCATGAAACCCAGAGAGGTTCCTCATGGAGGACAGTGTGACACCTGAGGAGTCACCAGGGAGGCAGAGGACTGCCTAAACTCTGTTAACGCAGGTCAGTGTCCATCATCTGCTGTCCCTGTAGCAGAACATGTGTACGGGAAGCCTGGAGCAGAAGACTGCTGTGCTAGTCCGAGTGCAATCCACCTTCGGCTCCTCCTGGGTTTCTCCAGGTTTCTCAGGGACCCCTATTAAAAACAGCTCAAGCCCCCTCCCTTTCTCCCTGTGGTCTCTGCTTTATCTGGATGGGCTTGCTACTTACTGGTAGGCTCAGATCACGTGGCAGTCTCCCCGCCCCCTTGACAATGTGAAGCCAATTTCACCATCCACAAATAGTTTTTTGTAATAAGAAAGAAGAAAAACAGCCCTAGAGGAGGGGCTTACTCCTCTCATTCCATTTTCTCCTTCCTTCCTTCCTTCCTTCCTTCCTTCCTTCCTTCCTTCCTTCCTTTCTTTCTCTTCCTTCCTTCTTTATTCCCTCCCTCCCTCCCTCCCTCCCTCTCTCTCTCTCTCTTTCTCTCTCTCTCTCTCTCTCTCTCTTTCAACTTTTAAGTTCAGGGGTATATGTGCAGGTTTGTTATATAGGTAAACTTGCGTCGTAGAGGTTTATGGTACATGTTATTTCATCACCCACGTGTTAAGACTAGTACCCATTAGTTATTTTTCCAGATCCTCTCCCTCCTGTCACCCTCCACTGTTCAACTGGCACCAGTTTGTGTTGTCCCTTTCCGCCATGTGTCCATATGTTCTCATCCTTTAGCTCCCACTTATAAGTGAGAACATGTATTTGATTTTTTGTTCCTGAATTAGTTTGCCAAGGATAATGGCCTCCAGCTCCATCCATGTTCCCACAAAAGATTTTTTTATAGCTGTACAATATTCCATGGTGTATATGTATTACATTTTCTTTATCCAGTCTACCATTGATAGGCATTTAGTTTGATTCCATGTCTTTGCTATTGTGAATAGTGCTACAATGAACGTACAAATGCACGTGTCTTTGTGTCAGAATGATTTATATTCCTTTGGGTATATACTCAGTAATGGGATTGCTGGGTCCATGGTAGTTCTGTTTCTAGGTTTTTGAGGAATTGCCACACTACTTTCCACAATGGTTGAACACATTTACACTCCCACCAACAGTGTATAAGTGTTCCTTTATCTCTGCCACCTTGTCAGCACCTGTTATTTTTTAACTACTTAATAACAGCCATTCTGACTGGTGTGAGATAGTATCTCATTGTGGTTTTGATTTGCATTTCTCTAATGATCAGTGATGAACCTTTTTTCATATACTTGATGAATGCATGCATGTCTTCTTTTGAAAAGTGTCTGTTCATGCCTTTTGCCCACTTTTTAATGGGATTGCTTATTTTTTATAAATTTGTTTAAGTTCCTTATAGATGCTGAATATTAGACCTTTGTCAGTGCACAGTTTGCAAAAATTTTCTCCCATTCTGTAGGTTATGTGTTTACTCTGTTGATAGTTTCTTTTGTTGTGCAGAAGCTCTTTAGTTTAATTAGATTCCATTTGTCAATTTTTGCTTTTGTTGCCATTGCTTCTGGCATCTTCATCATGAAATCCTTGCCCATTCCTATGTCCAGAATTGTATTGCCTAGGTTGTCTTCCAAGTTTTTTTTTTTAAATAATTTTAGGTTTTACATTTAAGTCTGTAATCAATTTTGAGTTAATTTTTGTATATAGCATAAGGAAGGGGTCCAGTTTCCATCTTCTGCATATGGCTAGCCAGTTATCCCAGCATTATTTATTGAATGGGGAGTCCTTTCTCCATTGCTTGTTTTTGTTAGCTTTGTCACAGATCAGATGGTTGTAGGTGTGCAGCCTTATTTTGGGGCTCTCTATTCTGTTCCATTGGTCTATGTGTCTGTTTTTGTATCAGTACCATGCTGTTTTGGTTACTATAGCCCTGTCGTATAATTTGAAGTCAGGTAATGTTATGCCTCCAGCTTTGTTCTTTCTGCTTAGGATTGTCTTGGCTATTTGAGCTCTTTTTTTGGTTCCATATGGATTTTAAAATAGTTTTTTCTAGTTCTGTGAAGAATGTCCTTGGTAGTTTGATAGGAATGGCATTGAATCTATAAATTGCTTTGGGCAGTATGGCCATTTTAACGACATTGATTCTTCTGCTCCATGAGCATAGAATGTTTTTCCATTTGTTTGTGTCATCTCCGATTTTTCTGAGCAGTGTTTTTTAGTTCTCCTTAAGAGATCTTTCACCTTCCTGGGTAGCTATATTCCTAGGTATTTTATTCTTTTTGTGGCAGTTGTGAATGGGAATGTGTTCCTGATTTGGCTCTCGGCTTGGCTGCTGTTGGTGTGTAGGAGTGCTAGTGATTTTGTACAAAGTCCTGAGACTTTGCTGAAGTTGGTTATCAGCTTATGGAGCTTTTGGGCTGAGACTGTGGGGTTTTTAAGATATAGGATCATGTCTTCTGCAAGCAGGGATAGCTTGGCCTCCTCTCTTCCTAACTGGATGTCTTTTATTTCTTTCTTTTGCCTGATTGCTTTGACCAGGACTTCCTATAGTATGTTAAATAGGAGTGGTGAAAGAGGGCATCTGTGTCTTGTGCCAGTTTTCAAGGGGGGAATGCTTCCAGCTTTTGACCATTCAGTATGATGTCGGCTGTTAGTTTGCCATAGATGGCTCTTATTATTTTTAGGTATGTTCCTTCAATACATAGTTTGTTGAGAGTTTTTAACATGGAGAGCTGTTGAACCTTATCAAAAGTCTTTTCTGCATTTATTGAGATAATCATGCTTTTTGTCTTTAGTTCTGTTTATGTGAGGAACTACATTTCTTGACTTGTGTATGTTGAACCAACCTTGCATCCCAGGGGAAAAGCTTACTTGATCATGGTGGGTAAGCTTTTTTGTGTGCTGTTGGATTTGGTTTGCCCGTATTTTGCTGAGGAATTTTGCATTAATGTTCATCAAGGATATTGGCCTGAAGTTTTCTTTTTTTGTTGTGTCTCTGCCAGGTTTTGATATCAGGATGATGCTGGCCTCATAGAGTGAGTTAGAAAGGAATTCCTCCTCCTCAACTTTTTGGAATAGTTTCAGTAGGAATTGTACCAGCTCTTCTTTTTACATCTGGTTGAATTCAGTTGTGAATCTGTCTGGTCATTGGCTTTTTTTTTTTTTTTTTTTTTGGTTGGTAGATTATTTGTTATGGATTCAGTTTCAGAGTCTGTAATTTGTCTGTTCAGGGATTTGTAATTTGTAATTTGTCTGGCTCAGTCTTGGGAGGGTGTATGTATCCAGGAATTTATCAGTTTCTTCTGGACTTTATGTAATGCCCTTCTTTGCCTTTCTTGGTTTAAAGTCTGTTGGTCTGAAATTAGGATTGCTGATTTTCCATTTGCTTGGTAGACTTTTTTCCATCCTTTTATTTTCAGCCTACTGGTGTCATTGCAAGTGAGATGGGTCTCTTGAAGACAGCACACCAACGGGTCTTGGTTCTTTATCCAGCTTGTGACTCTCTGCCTTTTAATTGGGGCATTTAGCCTGTTTATATTAAGGTTATTATTAACATGTGTGGATTTGATCCTGTCATGATGTTAGCTGGTTATGCAGACTTGTTTGTGTGGTTGCTGTATAGTGTCACTGGTCTGTATACTTAAGCGTGTTTTTGTAGTGGCTGGTAACAATCTTTCCTCTTCATATTTAGTGCTTCCTTCAGGAGCTCTGGTAAAGCAGGTCAGTGGTAACAAACTCCCCTAGCATTTGCTTGTCTGAAAAAGGATCTTATTTCTCCTTCACTTATGAAGCTTAGTTTGGCTGGATATGAAATTCTGTGTTGAACTTTTTTTTCTTTATGTATGTTGAATATTGGCCCCCAATCTCTTCTGGCATGTAGGGGTTCTACTGAGAAGTCTGCTGTTACTCTGATGGACTGCCGTTTGATGGTGACCTGACCTTTCTCTACAGCTGCCTTTAACATTTTTTTCTTTCATTTCAGTCTTGGACAATCTCATTACTATGTGTCTTGAGGATGATCTTCTTGTGAAGTATCTGACTAGGGTTCTCTGCATTTCCTAAATTTGAATGTTGGCCTCTCTAGCTAGGTTGGGAAAGTTCTCATGGATGATATCCTGAAATATGTTTTCCAAAGTGCTTGCACTCTCCCTGTCTCTTTCAGGGACACCAATAAGTCATAGATTTGGTCACTTTATATAATTCCATATTTCTCAGGGTTTTGTTCATTCCTTTTCATTCTTTTTTCTCTATTCTTGTCTGTCTTATTTCAAAAAGCCAGTCTTCAAGCTCTGAGATTCTTCCCTCTGCTTGGTCTATTCTGCTATTAATACTTGTGATTGCGTTATTAAGTTCTTGTAGTGTGGTTTTTCAGATCTATCCCATCAGTTACATTCCTTTCTATACCGGATATTTTGTCTGTCAGCTGCTACATCATTTTATTGTGATTCTTAGCTTCCTTGAATTGGGTTTCAATGTATGCCTGCATCTCAGTGATCCTCATTCCTATTCATATCTTTTTGTCATGTCAGCCATCTCAGCCCAGTTTAGAACCCTCTCTGGGGAGGTAGTGCAGTTGCAGACACTCTGGCTTTTTGAGTTGTCAGAGTTCTTGCACTGATTCCTTCTCATCTTTGTGGGCTGATATTTCTTCAGTCTTTGAAGTAGCTGACCTTTGGATTTTTTTTTCTTTTATTCTATTCAATGACCTGGAAGGTTTGATTGTGGTATAAGGCGGGTTCTGCTGACTGACTTCATTTCTGGAAGATTTTAGAGGGCCAATGCTCAGCTCCCAGCTCCTGGACTGTGTGCTCTAACTCTGGGGGACTTGTACCAGGCCCTGTTTTTTTCTCTGGCTCCTCAAGGTTAGGAATATACTGTGTTGTGGGGGTGGGGTCGGGGGTGAGGTGCTTCTGGGCCATTGGTCACTGCGTTCCAATGGGTGGCGTCAGGCAGCCAAAGCGTTTTATAGAGCAATGGCAGTGGGATCTGTTGTTCTCCATATGTTGCAGCCGCAGCAGCAGTGGCGGGAGCATGGTAGGGTACACACTCATTGGCTGCCGCAGGGTGTTAGTGGGTGCCAGAGTATCTGCATCCGTGTGAGTGTTCATGAAAGTGATGAAGGCAGCACAGGCCATGAGTGCCTGTGTGCATAGTTGTGCTGGTGGTGGTGTTTCATGAGAGTGGGGCACTGACTACTGCAGGTCTGTGTGCACGCTCTCCACCACCACAGGCAGGGGTGATTGCTCAGGGCAGGGGAAGGGTTTGCTGTTCTCTGTACCTAGTTTCAATTCTATGGCAGTGTTGGCATCAGAGTGGGGCACTGGCAAGGGTGTGGCTGGCTGGCTCTGTGCCCCCAAAGGCTCCAACTGCAGTGGTGGTCTGGCAGAGGAGAAATGCAGAGTGCACTCCCGCCACAACAGTGGCAGAGCAGGGTGCATGTACGTGTGAGTGCTGGCAGGGCAAGGAAGGCAAAACCCACCTGCACACACATGCACTGGCAAAGCCACATGGGGTGTTGTTGTGGGCCCGGGGGAAGCTGCAGTGTGGGGAGAGAGCAGGCTGGCTGGTGCATGGCCTTAGGGGCCACCCTACTGGAGCTCTCTGCCAGTCAGCCAAAAGTCCACCAGCACAGGAGCCATGATACGAGCCACCAGAGCACCTGCGGCTGCTCCACAAGCAAGCATATCTAGGCTGGGTCCCTGGGAGAGGCCGGCAGACCAAGGGGTGCTCAGGTCAGACCAGCCCTGTCTGATGGACAAGACTGCCCTGCAGAGTTCAGGTCTGACAGTTCACCTAGGACTAAAGTCTCCTATGGGAGCAAGTTGAGACTAGGGAAATGGGTTTCTTGTAAAGCAGATCAGTGGTAACAAATTCTCTTAGCATTTGCTTGTCTGAAGAGGATCTTATTTCTGTTTCAGTTATGAAGCTTAGTTTGGCTGGATATGAAATTCTGGGTTGAAATTTCTTTTCTTTATGTATGATGACTATTGGCCCCCAATATCTTCTGGCATGCAGGGTTTCTACTGAGAAGTCTGCTGCTAGTCTGATGGGCTTCCCTTTGTAGGTGACCTGACCTTTCTCTACAGCTGCCTTTAACAGTTTTCTTTCATTTCAATCTTGGAGAATCTGATTATTATGTGTTTTGAGGATGATCTTCTTGTGAAGTAACTTACTGGGGGTCTCTGCGTCTGGCCATGCTCTCCTACAGATGTTCTCATATCAAACCCTCTGGGCTCTGCATCAGCTGGCGTGGTGCCTCTACTTCTCTAAGCACTTCTCCCTGCCACTTCGAGTGTCCATGGTGGTTGAGGGGTATCCTCCTGCTGGGGTTCCAGGGGCCCATGGAGAGAGTGGGTTGCTCCTTGCCAGTTCAACTCAGCCATTCCCCTGGAGTTGTTGCAGGCTGGGAATGAGTCCCGTGCATGGTAGCCCCATGCAGGATTCCCAGCTTCTTCCCCTTTCAGCCCAGATTCTGTGTCTTCCCTCCATCCACTCTCAGTGCCTTCCCTCTGAAGACCTGTTAGGAGTGCAACAGTCATCTTGGTCCTTCAGTGGCAGCTGTTCCACCTGGCTGCATCTATTGGCCATATTGGCCAGCACCCCATTCCATTTTCAAAAAAAATGCAAGCTGTCCATGACTTTCTTCCCCCTTGACTTCTCCACTAGGTCCTCAGCCTCCTGTGTTCTCCCTTCCACTTGGCATGCAGCCTCTCCTTCCTTGAAGACCACTCTTTGCTATCAAGGACCTTTCCTGGTTTCTGAATTTGTGTGTATATGAAAAATGTGAGGCCAAGCACGGTGGTTCACGCTTGTAATCCCAGCACTTTGAGAGGCCAAAGTAGGCAAATCATGAGGTCAGAAGATCGAGACCATCCTGGCCAACATGGTGAAACCCTATCTCTACTAAATACAAAAAAATTAGCCGGGCATGGTGGCATGTGCCTGTAGTCCCAGCTACTCAGGAGGCTGAGGCAAGGGAATCACTTGAACCCGGGAGGCAGAGGTTGCAGTGAGCCCAGATTGTGTCACTGCACTGCAGCCTGGGTGATAGAGCAAGACTCCATCACAAAAAAGAAAGAAAGAAAGAAAGACAAATGTGAGCTCTTCCCCTTCCAGTTCCCCTAAGGCTCTGCTGGGAGTCTAAGGTAAAAAAGGTGGTGGTGGCCAGGCCCAGGAAGCTGGACACCAACCAAAGGGAGTGACCATATGCACACCACACCCCTAGGTGGAAGTGACAAGCCAACAATACAGATGCCTGGAGGGCCTGCTCCAGGAGAGCCAAGGGGCATGGGGACTTACTGTAGAGAGCCAGAGCTGACCATGAGAAGCCATTTTTATTCATCTTCACGCATCTCCCCCAGCCCATCTTCCTTCAGAGGTGGCCAGTGGAAGCAGTCAGAGATGCTGGTTAAATGACAGGACATGCTCTGTTCTCTCTCTTGACAGCCCTTGCTAGCCTAAAGAACTAAACATTTCAAATCCTTCACTGTCCACAGGTTCAGAAAAAACTTCAGAAAATTAAGTAGATGGCAGAAATGAATGCCTTGGATACCAAGTTATCTGCTTGGTGGCTTGTTGCTTCCCATGTCCTCCTGCCTGGATCAAGAGTAGGACTGGGGAGGAAGGCTGAGTCAGTATCTCTGGGACTTTATGTTTCTGACTATATTTCAAGTCAGATATGAGTGACTTCTTTAAAAATTTTTACCTAGTTTAAATTCCCCATGCCTCCTCTTCCCTTCATTAAAGAGTAGGTCTCAATGAGAGTTAATTAGGTTACATACAGCAAGAGAGCTGAGTTGCACAGCACGTGTGGCCCAGGGTTGACCCTCTATAAATGTGAATTCCTTTTTTTTTTTCCTTTCTAGAGGGAATAATCAAAAGTTAAGCCTGATTTTAAAACCATTACCACCAGCCACCTATGCTGCAGACCTGTGAATGCCAATTATGAAGTTCACAGGCAGGGGTTTGTCAAAGGTTTCCTAAAAGATGCTGAATCTGGCCTTCTACGAACGTGAGCCTTGGGGGAATGGGTTTTGGTGACAGAAACTTACTGGAGGAGCCATCACTGCAAAGAAGGGTGGGCTGGGCTCACTTGTGGGCTGAGCTGGTGCCGTTCCTCAAGTCTTTTCCCTCAGTTCGTGCAATAGCTGCACAATGGAATCGCTTTTTGAGAAGCATAATAGGTACACCTGACACTGTACCTATTCCCAAGGCGCAGACGGCAGGAATGACTTTGTTATAACTCACGTTGATGCCTTTCTACTTTCAGTTTCGGAAGACTCTTCTCTGTGTCTTACTTAAGTCCCTTATGTGATTATGATCATTTCTCACAATCTCGGTGAGTGACTAAGGCAGAGAAGGAAACAACCCTGGAGTCTGACAGCAAGTAAAAGCCAGAAAGAGAACGAATCCACGAGGTCTGGTTCCTAGCAGAGTTTGGTCAGACACTGCTTCCAAGACAGAACTGATGGCATATTTTCTGTTAAGTGTGTCATCTCCCATGGGACAAGCCCTAACCTGAGACAGGAAGACATTTGGCATTCTCGGCGGGCAGGTCTATCTGGAACCCCGCTTACCTGCATGTCCCTCCTGGCGATGAAGCCTTTGCCTTCAGCATCACAGGTCTGAAAGAATTCCTGTGCCTTCCTCAGCATGACTAGCTGGCCCGGCGCCTGCTCCTGAGTCTCCCTCTGCTCCAGGCTGTCCAGGGGATGCAGGCAGGCTCCACTCCCCTTCTGCTTCTGGCCAGACCCCTGACCAGGTCTCTGGGGTCTGGAGACTATGCTTCTGTCAGGGGCAGCCATCCAGATTAGTCAGTTTCTTGAAGTCTTTTTCAGAACCTGAATATGGAAGATGGGAGAGAGAAGTGGGTGTGGTGGGTTGAAGTGAGGCTGAAAAGAATGAGAGGGGATGATAGGGAAGCACAGAGCCGCTCACCGGTGTGTCCAGGCATCTCTTAGCAACCAGCTCTTAATTAGCAAAAGCCCAGGACAAGGGGAAAATACGCCATCACTAATAGATCAGCAAGCCCATCAAAGGAAGAAGGGAAGAGTGTGGAGAGAAGACATACATCTCCAGATTGAAAGGATATGGAATAGGGGAAGCCTGAAAACAATTTCTCCCAATTTAAACAACCAAACAACAACAAAACAGATCCAGGTAGACCAGCTGCCATTTATGAGAGTTTACTTAGACACCACGCCATGGCCTCTATATACATTTTTTTCATGTAATTCTCACATCTCTCTGAGATAGCTATTATCATCTTCATTTTAGCAATGAGAAAACTGAGGCTCAGAGAGGGTTGAGTGACTTGCTCAATATCACTCAGCAAATCACTGCAAAAGCTGAGATTTACATCCAAGCTTGCGTAACTTGTATGATCTTAATCCCACCCCGTCCTGACTCCTCAGCATTGTCGAGGGTGGAAAGCTCCCCTCAGCCAGGTGCACTTGCTCGTACATCATTCACAGTCAAGTTCTTGGTGAGCTCTTACCCAACGTCATAGACCTCTGCACAGCTGTGAGCTCTGCAGTTTACACAGGGGAAAACGTGCCCCAATCCATGTTGTACAGGATTTGCCAGGCCTGGTTTGGTGACGTCCAAAGCTGTTTTCAGCCCAAACTAAATCACAAATCATACACTTCAATCAGGCTCTAAAAGACCCCGAAGGAGTGTTTTCAGACGGTGTCTTACAATATGATGTGGAAGACAGCATACAGAAACCTGGCTTCTAGTACTGCTGCTTATATGACCTTGAACAAGTCAGTATGTGTCTGGGCCTCAGCTCCCTTATCTGTATGAGGAGAAGACTGGACCTGTTTGTCTCTAAGGTCCCTCCTAGTTCCGGTCATCTGTAGGTCTGTGAAGTCCCACATCACAAAATGTTATTAATTATAAATGTTATTAATAAAAAACTCAGTCCATGGGATAACAGGAAATAAGAACATCCTTGGATTTTTCCCATCTGAAGACTTTCTGGAAGTAGAAATAGGTCCAAATTTTAAATACATGATCACATTTAGAATTAAAAATAGAGGTGTGCACTGCAATGCATTTTGTGGGGAGCTGGAGAAGGTGACGCCCTGGATCATATTTCCTGTGTCCATGTGAGTAACAAAGGAGGAAAATAAGTGAATCACCGAGCAGGTTTCTCTGATTACCAGGCCCTAGGCCTCTGACTCAGCTAAACCATGTCCAAAGCAATCTAAAATCTGTTGATTTTAGTGCACATCTTCCACTTACCAGATTTATCAAGAGCTGTGGGCCAGAGCTGGAAAAGCTCCTGGCCTGAGGGATGAACTTCATGTAATAGGGCCTTGACACAGCAGATCAGACGACACCTTTGGCTCTGTGTGGCTGGACATGTAATTCCCACCCTGACCCATCTGATCAGCCCCATCCTCAGGAAGTGCTCTTTCTTGTCATCCCCATGTGTGTG
Organism: Pithecia hirsuta; assembly: GCA_963573645.1. NCBI lineage: Eukaryota > Metazoa > Chordata > Mammalia > Primates > Pitheciidae > Pithecia > Pithecia hirsuta. Next base: position 22,900 of record CAUYLZ010094222.1, on the reverse strand, counting down.
AACTGACCCTCACCTAATCCTAAGCAGATTTAACATTTTTTTATTCTATCTTCCCCAGAGGGGTCCTTGGATGCACGTCCTGAAGGGGCAGGGCTGTCTCCATGGCTTTTATGTGCATTGTTCAGCCCACCTGCATGGAGTGCTGCCTTTGGAAGGGCTTTTGCATAATGATGGTGGTGATGTGAGCTCTGTAAATATACCACATGAGCGGAACAGGCTGTTGTCTTCCTGGTACCTTGCCAGGACTCTGTCTGCAAGGTCTCTGCACCCAATAGGCCCCACCCTACTCCCACCTGCTGCTCCCAGGAGACAAGGTTAATAATATCTGTCATTCCTTGACTGCTTTCTCTTGCCAGGCCCCTAGCATACTTCATCCTATTGAACCTGACATCCTGCTACATGGCAAGTATGACTGGGATTCCCATCATACAGATGAGGCAACTGAATTTTGGAGAGGTTCATTTAGATCAAGGTCTAGCACAATTAGGGACCTCTTCTGCTATACCACATTACCTTCCTGGGACCCAGTTGTGTGCTTGCTGTTAACAGTGTACTCATCCCCAACTGATCTAGATCACCTCTCAGAGGCATATTCATCATTTTAACAGGAATGTCTTTAATTGATTCATCCATTCATCCATTCATTTATTTCCATCTACTGATTACCATGCAGCAAGTTCTGAGCTAACACTGAGAAATAGTGTTAGGTGAAATAGTGAATAGGACATGGTCCCTGTCCTTAATGAATGAGTCCCTGAGAGTCTCTAATGGTGGGATTTCAATAATGGTGACTGACGTTGGGGGAAGATGTTTTGAATTGAGGCCTAACAATCAATTACTTCTGAATAGCTGTGACCTTAAGTGAGCCCTCAAGTCACTCGGGGCCTGAGAAATAGTAGAGGGGATTTATTAGTTCCAGATCTGAGGCTTGCTGGCTTTCTACCTTCCCTAGACCACTTTCCCTCTATCTCTGCCCACCTGGTAACAGGTGATGCATGACATGAAAGAACCAATCTAGTCGTTCTAGAGAAGTCAGCTATGAGCAACCAGTAGGCAGGTACTGTGTCGTATTCGATTTTAACCACAGTTTCTAGCCTAGAATATAGTATATAGAAGGTGCTCACTGATCACTGAATGAAGGAAGACAAATCTTTTGCTGAAGTCTTCAGAGGAGGGCCTGCAAGTGTTTTTATTTCAGGCAGGTAGCTCTACATGTGGAATTTTTATCTTATAATGAATAAGTCTAGACTTCTGTTTCCAGAAAAGATGTAATATCAGAGGCAGGATTTACCCTCCCAGTTGAAATAACCAAAAATACAGACAGAATATAATTTTAAAAATGGTTTTCAAGACACTATGCATCAGGAATGAAGGATGGTGGTCCTTAACAGGAGCAGGCCTATAGTGAGCTGAGTGAATTCAGCCCCTACAGTACAGAATTTAAAAAGATACTCTCAGGACCTAACCCTGCACTTACACAACCCTGAGAATTAGTTCCGTCCTAAGAGTCACCTGCTTACGGTACAAAATCTAAGGATGCATTCACTCTCAAAGTTGTGTATCAATAGTGATTTCTGTCTTAAATTTTTTATTATAGGGGCTTCACTCATCTTACTCTAGTTCAAGCTCTGTTCCTGAGAGATAGGAAAGAAACAAAATGAGCTCCAAGTTTGTCCTGTCTTATTGTCTAAAGAATTTTTAGTTCATGGCACAGGGAGGGGAAACACAGGTACAGCTTTTTAGACTAGCTACATTGAGGAAATCCAACTATATCCTGCCTACAAGAAATGTACTTTACACATAAAGACACAAACAGTTAAAAGTAAAAGACTGGAAAAAGATAAAACACATTAACATTAGTTAAGAGAATATTGCATATTAATATCAGGAAAAATGGATTACAGAAGGAAGAATATTAATGGGAATTAAAAAGTCATTTCATATTGATAAAAGGTCAATCCATCAATACGCTATAATAATGCTAAATCTTTATGTGTCTAATAACAGAGCTTCCAAATACACAAAGCAAAAACTGAACTGCAAGGAAAAATAGCAGTCACCATGATATCCAAAAATTTCAACAACTTTCTCTCCCAATAATTTATAAAACAAGTAGACAGCAATCAGTAAGGATACAGATGATTTGAACACTATCATCAACCATCCTGACTTAATTGGCATTTATAGAACACTCCACCCAACAACAGCTAAATATACTTTTCAAATACACATGGAATATTGACCAAGAAAATCCATATTCTGGGTCATAAAATGAGTCTTAATAAATTTAAAAGGATTCAATTTATACAAAGTATGTACTCTGACCACAATGGAATTACATTAGGAATCAATAACAGAGAGACCTCTGGAAAATGTCCAAGTATTTGGAAAGAGAGTAACACACTTCTAAACAACCCACGGGTCAAAGAAAAAAAAGGAAAGGAGAAATGAAAAAGTATATTAAACTAAATGAGAAAAAAGCACAATATGTCTGCTGTACTAAGGAGAAAATTTATAGTGATAATCATATATACTCAAAAAGAAGAAAGGTCTCAAATCAATGACCTTGGATTTTACCTTAAGAAACTAGAAAAATAAATACAAATTAAACCCGAAGTAAGGAGAAAAAAATAATAAACATCATAGAAGAAAAAATGAAATAGAAAACATAAAAGCAATGGAGAAAATCAACAAAACTAAAAGCTGGTTACTTGAGAAGATCAATAAAGAGAGAAGACACAAATTACAATATCAGCAATGTGAGAGGTGATATCACTACAGATACTGTAGACATTAGAAGGCTAATAGAATATTATGAATTACTTTATGCCAACAAATTTGACGATTTAGATGAGATGAACAGATTCCTTGAAAGACACTAAATACCAAAGTTCACTCAAGGAGAGACAGATTACATGAGTAATTCTATATCTGCTAAAGAAATTGACCTGATAGTTAAACAAAAAATCTTCCCACAAGAAAACTTCAGGTCCACATAGCTAAATTGATGAATTCTATCAAATATTTAAAGAAGGAGTAACACCAATACTACACAGACTCTTTCAGAAAATTGAAGAGTAGGAAATACTTCCTAACATATAATGTGAGGCTACCATTACCCTGATACCAAAACTGAACAAAGATATTACAGAAGAAAATAGGCCAATATCCCTTATGAACACAGATGTAAACCTGCATTAGGAAATTTTAACAGATTGAGTCCAATGCCATATAAAAAGGTAATCCTGACCAACCAGGGTTTATCCTGGAAATGCAAGAACGGTTTAACATTTGAAAATCAATAATGTAATTCACCATATTAGCAAATTTTAAAAGATAAACCTTTTGATTATCTCAATAGATACAGAAAAATCATCTGACAAAATCTACTCCTGATAAAAACTAAGAGAACTAGGAATAGGAAGGAACTGGCCCAACATGAAAATGGACATCTACAAAAACAACAATAGCTAACATCATACTTAAGGGTGAAAGACCAAATGTTTTGTCCCTAGGGTCAAGAAAAAGACATGAATGTCTGTTTTTACAATTTCTATTCAACATTATGTTGGAGAATTTAGCTAGTTCAATGAAGCAAGAAAAAGAAATAAAATACATTCAGATTGTAAAGGAAGAAGTTAAATTGTCTTTATTCTCAGACAGAAGTGCCTATAAAAAAAAAAATCTGATGAAATTCACAAAAAGCTACTAATAAGTGAATTTGACAAGGTTGCAGGATACACACTCAGTACATGATAATCAATTGTACTTATCTATGCTAGCAATAAAAAATTAAAATTGAAATAAAAAATATTTACAATGACATAAAAATATGAGATAGGAATATATCTGACAAAGGATATATAATACTTATACATTGAAAACTATAAAATATCAATGAGAATACAAAGAAGACCTAAAAAATGGAGAGATATGCCATGTTCATGGGATTGAGAGACTCAGTATTATTAAGGTGTCATTTCTTCCTAAATGCAATAGATTCATCTCAACTCCAGTCAAAATCCCACCAGGCTTATTTGTGGAAATTGATAAGCTAATCTAAAATTCATACAAAAATGAGAAAGAATAGCCAAAACAACTTTGAAAAAGAAGAACAAAATAAATTAGAAGACAAACGCTACCTGATTTCATGACTTATTGTAAAGCTACAGTAGTCAAGACAGTGATACTGGCATAAAACACACAAATAGATAAACGGAACAGAACATACACCAGAGAAGCCAAAAATAGACCCACGTATATAAATGATTTTTGGCAAAGATGCAAGGTAATTCAAAGGATAAAGCATAGTTTTTTCCAAAAAATGCTACTGAAACAATTGGATATCCATTTGCAAAAAGAATTTTAATTCATACATTGTACCATATACAAAAAATAATGTACAATGTGTCATAGGCCTAAATGTAAAACCTAAAAACATAAAATTTCAAGAAGGGAACATCTCTGTGACCTCAGCATGGGCAAAAGTTTCTTGGATATAATAGCAATAGTGCAATTCATTTGAAAAAAAAATATGATAAATTGATCTTCATCAAAATTTGAAATGTCTGCTCTTTGAAAGATAACATTTAAGTGAATGAAAAGCAAGCCACAGGCTGAGACAAAGTATTTACAAAACACATATCTAATAGAGGATTTTTATCTAGAACACATAAAAAAACTTTCAAAACTCAATAAGAAAACAAAGAACCCACTTTATAAAATGGGCAAAACATTTGAACAGGCACTTCGCCAAACAAGATACAGGGATGACAAACAACCACATAAAAAGATGTTCACCCTAATTGGTTAAAAGGGACATGCAACTGAAAACCACAATGAAATACCATGACACACCTATTAGAATGGCTAACATTGCAAAGATTATACCAAGTCTTGGCAAAGATGTGGAGTAGCTGGAACTCTCATATATTGCGAGTACAAATGTAAAACAGTACCACTCCTTTGGAAAACATTTGACAGTTTCATAGAAAGTCAAACAAATGTTTCCCATATGATCTAGCCAACCTACTCCTAAATATTTACTCAAGAGAAGAAAAGCATGTGTACATACAAAGACTTATACATGACTGTTCAAAACACTTTTATTTGTAATAGTCCAAAACAACAACTCAAATGTTCATTGATAGGTAAATGGATAAACTAATTGTGGAATGCTATTCTTAATTAAAGGAAATGAACTGTTGATCCTAAGCAACAAAACGGACAAATCTCAATCATGTGAATGACAGAAGTCAGACAAAAAAGGCACATACTATATGATCTCATTTATATAAAACACTAAAAAATGAAAACATCTGTTAGAAGAAAAGAAGTGAGAATAGGGAAGAGTGAGAAGGAGGGATTACCAAAGGGCAAGAGGAAATTTTGGGGGATGTGGATATGTCTGCTATCTTAAGCTCATGAATATGATACATGATTCCATGATAGTTTCCTGGACTTATTTATTCATATACACACATACATACATATATACAAACATATATTAAAACTGATCAAATAGTACACTTTACATATAATGCAGTTTATTATATGTCAATTGCTCAAAACATCTATTTAAAAAAAAAAGAAAAGAAGAATGGGTCTGGGTCAGAAACTTCTGTCTCCCAGGCCTCGAAATCTAGCCTGGCCCATTGTATTTATCCCAGGAGCCTGATTCTGCCTTTTACATTCAACTCTGGCAAGCAGGAAATGGCTGAAATTAAGCAATTTCCTTATGAAAACTTTCAGTCTGTTTGTGCAGGGAGCTAAATAAACCCTACAAATAAAGAATCAGGGCAGAGCCCCTTGTGAAGACCACTGATCTAACATGACTTCAGCCTCTTCTCTCTTACCCTAGTCCCCTGGCTAGGCCTGCAATCTTTGCTGAGAATCTGTGGCTTTCTCAAGAGCAGTGGAAAACAAAACAGCCAAAGTGCTTCTACTTTCATTTCCAAATAAAGTGGAAGCCCTGTATAAGCTCAGCTGTCTCCCATTTGGATGAAGCCCAAGGATGCTTTAATCTCAAGGCTAGACATAGCTTTTTGTCTCAAAGATTTTCCATTAGACCAACAGACAGCAAGTACATCTATAAAGGAGGAAATGGTGGAGTATATTCTAAAGGCAAAAGGAAAAGAACATTACAAGGAGGAAAGAGAAAATGCTTTTTATCTGCCTGACTCTGTGAGAGTTTCCAGGCTACTCTGCTCATAAAAGTCTTTATAAACAGATGGGAATTATCCAGCCCTTAAATACTTCCAGGAAGATTTCCCAGCTATCCACGGTAATTCTAGCAGCTTAGTAACTGCTACAATCAGAAAGTTCATAGATCAAACCTAAATCCCTCCTAAGGGTTCTAAGCTAATTTCCCCCTTACTCTGGGCTCAGTGGAAATAGAGAACAGCTGGTATCTCCTTCCACATCACACCAGTAGCAAACCTGAAAGCAGCCGCTAAGTCATCCAGATTTCCCTTGAATCTCTCCTGCAGCACAGAGTTAGGAAATCAAAAGCCCAAAAAGCATCTCCAGGATCCATTCCCATCTCTTTAATCACCCAGGCTTCAGTGGGAGGAATCCTCCATATGCAGCAGTACCCGGAAGCCCCAATGACTAACTCTGAGCTGGCAATGTCTGATAAAGGCAAAGAGATAGGTGGGTCTCGTCAAACTGCAGAGGGGCAGGAGGACGTGAGATTAGTATCTGATGTGGGTGCAGTCTTGTGGGACGGAGCCCTTAAAGTGTGGGGTCTGCACTAACTCTGGATAATGTCAAAATTGAATTGAATTACAGGATACACATTTGGTGTCAGGAAAAAAAAGACACTACAATATTTAACAATCAATTTTCTAGGTTGGTGTAGGGGGCAGCCCGGATTTGTAGCATCCGCCTATTTCTGTAGTGTCAATATTCCCACTGTGACCAGTTTCAACCTACCAACAATCTATTGGCTCTCACCAAGAAAGAAATGGAGTGGCTGATGTTTCTAGAAAAGGGAATCTCTGCATCCCTAGTACTGTTTGCACAGGTGATAGTAGCTATACCTCTTTAGAATGTATCCCCTCAACCCTAAACTTACAGGGCAGGACCCATTATTAAATCTGTATTAGTACTTAGAGGAAAATGCGGGGTTTCACTGGGGAACCACCAGTTCTTCATGCCTGTACCTCTTCTATACACCCCATGACTTGGGCAGGCCCTCAAGTAGGGGCAGGAGACAAGGCAGATGCAAGGACCCTGATGGTGAGGAACAAAGATGCTGAGCTGCGTCTCACAGGGCTCCTCTCACCACCCTCTGCTCAGGAGGAAAACACTTAGCACGAGAGCCACACACAACCAGAAATGAGACATGTCCTTGGTCCATATGAGACTGTTACTTCTTTGACACATAGTGAAGTAGGGGCCTTTGGACAAACACCACCCCTTCTCTGATAGGCCTCTTGTTACGGTGGATAAGAACATAAATTCCAAAGCCAGAGAGCCTGAGTTAGCTGTATGACTCTGGCAAGTTTCTTAAGCTCTCTGAACTTCATTTTCCTCATCTGTAAAATGAAGGGCCAGGGTAGCACCTTACGTCTGTCAGCTTTTATTTATTTATGTATTTTAAGCAGAGTCTCGCTCTGTTGCCCAGGCTACAGTTCAGTGGCATGATCTCAGCTCACTGCAATCTCTGGCTCCTGGATTCAAGCAAGTCTCCTGCCTCAGTTTCCCAAGTAGCTGGGATTACAGTTGTGTGCCACCACGCCCAGCTAATTTTTGTATTATTTTTAGTAGAGACAGGGTTTCACTACATTGGCCAGGCTGGTCTTGAACTCCTGACCTCAAATGATCCACTCGCCTCAGCCTCCCAAAGTGCTGGGATTACAGGCATGAGCCACCATGCCCAGCCTGTCAGCTATTATTATTATTATTGAAATCCAATTGGCTTCCTCCACCCCAGATTACATTCTAATAAAACAAACTAATACAAAGCAAAAACAAAACAAAACAAAACAAAACAAAAATTACATGAAGAGAAACAACCAACAGGCCCAAAAATCTACCCTTGACTCCCACAGCTGGACAGGACTTCCTTGTGTGATCTTTTCTCTTCCCTACCCCAGGCCACCAAGAAGGCAAATATGCCCCACCAGCCATATAAAGGGGCAGGTGGATGGAGGTGCATTTGATTGCCTTTGAAATGGGCAGCCTTTCCACTCTATAGCCTGCTGTAGCTTCTGCCATGCTCCATCCAGCATCTTTCCTCCTCTGATTAGGTCCAATTTTCTTGTTCAAGCCTCAGGGGAGACGGGGAACAGCTGTCTCCTACCTCTGTAAAATAACTCTTCCAGGTCTGGACAACTATTATTAAACAGCCCCTTCACACTTCTCTTGCTCTATTATAAGATACATTAAAAGCCTTGATAATGATTTGAGGTCTCTGTGAGATGGTTGCTGTTCACCCTAATTCCTTCAATAATTAGTGGTTGTAAACCACTTTGAAGATAAAAGGCATTTTATAAGAACTAAGTCCTATTATGATTAGCTTTCCAATATTTCCTTGCTGAAGCCAAAGAGAACATCAAAGCCAAACATAGCCACTGCATGATAGCTGGTGGTTAATTAGATGTATTTCAAGGCATCTGGTATATATGAAAGAAACTGCTGCAAAATTTATCAACATTAAAAAAGTGTCTGCTTTCTTCCCACGAACAAGCTTTTTTCAAAGGCTGTCAGTGCTGATGCCTGCAAGACAAGTGCCTGAAGAGGACCAATTGCTCATGAAAGCCCTTGGCCTGGAAGAGAGAGGCATAATATAACACCTGGCTTGGCATAGCATCTTTTCTTATAGTTGTCTATACAATTCTATATATACCAGATCTCCTTTCGTTTTGTTTTTGCAATTAGGCTGTAATACAAGCAAGTAAAGTCACACTATCCCCACTTTATAGATAAGGAAGTTGCATATGATCATGAATTTTAGAAGAGATCAGTGTGGTATACCTGGACAAAGTTAGGGCTGCAGATTGGTTATCAAGGCAATGTTATCGATGCTCCACCCAGATACCCTTGAATACTTTTTATGGACCCTCCCTCAGCATCTGTGTGCCTTTGCTTCTAACTCTCTGAACCTGTAACTCTTAGGAGGTGGATCCTTGAACTACTGACCCACTTTGTCCACATGGACAGAGCCAGAAGTGCCTGGAAGTTTCCCCCACCCCTCTAAAGAGCCCTTAGCCAATGACTGATGGGTATGGAATTATGAAAGCCCAGTACTCCTGCCTCCAGTGGGGACAAACTCTGAGTTGTGATTTACATTTTAGAACACTTTTGTGGGGCAGAGGCTAGAACTTTGCTGAGATATCAATCTGTATGGCTTCCTCCTGTCTCCCATCCTGCTCCCCCATCCCTTACCAGGTTCTCTTGGAAGCATTTTCTTAATAAATCACCTGAATATGAATCTTCATCTCAGGATTAGCTTCTGGGGGCCCAATCCCAGACAATTCTCTTGACCCAACACTAATGAAAACATTTTTTATATTTTCCATGCGATACATTCTCCCAGATCCCCTTAGCTCCAAACCTTCCCTTTCACATCTCCAGACCTAAATATCTATGCTTTCTGTGTCTGCTCCTGTGCCCTTAACTCTTAGCTCTCTATTCTCAAAGCCTGTCTTTCTCTTGGATTATGATGCTCCAACTCTTTCTGGAAAAATGGTTGCAATTTCTCCAGCTATGTGGAAGACACTGAACCAGTGTCTTTGTTGTGGGAGATACAGAGATGTTTTACAACTGCTGTCTTTCACAATGGACTGACAGTCTAGCAGGGAACAACATACGAACAGCAAAGGTAGAGGATGTTAAGAAGAGCCATGTGTGTGTGTGCAATAAAAACTGTAGGCACAAAGAACTCTCAGAGTGGTCCCCCAAAATAAAACTGCTCTCCAGGAATTCTCTCCACCATACAATTCTGACTCCTTTTACTTAATTTTTGAAGCAGAAGCTTCTCTTAAATGTTTAAGAAAATGAAAGTCAGCTATGGTAGAGATTATTCAAATGAGTGGCTAATCCAATAAAGAGGAGCTTTTATTTAAATCTACTTTGCATTATTTTTTTTATAGTAGCACCACAGGAAGCTGTTTCAGAAAAGTTAAGTAATTCATTGCAAGAAAACAGCTAATTAATGACAGAGCATGAATTCAATTTTAAGTCTGCCTGACCCTTTAAAACTTCAGTTTCTGGCCAGGCACAGTGGCGCACACCTGTAATCCCAGCACTTTGGGAGGCTAAGGTGGGAGGATCACTTGAGGTCAGGAGTTCGTGATCAGCCTGGCCAATGTGGTAAAACCCCATCTCTACTAAAAATACAAAATTATCCAGGCACGGTGGTGCACACTTGTAATTCCAGTTACTTAGGAGGTTGAGGCAGGAGAATCGCCTGAACCTGGGAGGTGGAGGTTGCAGTGAGCCAAGACTATACCACTGCACTCCAGCCTGGGTGACAGAATGAGACTCTGTCTCAAAAAAAAAAAAAATTAAAAAATAAATACAACCTCAGTGTTTTTGCCTGTAAAATGAGGCTAATGATTCTTTGCAGACTTGTTGTGAGGATTAAACAAAAATAATAAACCCAGCATATCAAAAATACCTGATACAATAAGGACTATATGGTAGGTGGCTGTTATTATTATCATTCTCAGATATAATATGGTTGAATCAGAAGTAATTTGTATGCACATTTTAAAGGCTCCTAATGTGTATTACAAAACTGCTTTCCAGAAAACAGTTAAGCAAAGCCCTAACAACACCGACAGGAAGATGTGTCTAAAGTGCAGACCTGCTCATGCCTCCCCATTGTTTTCAGGATCAGTCTTAAACACACAGGACGACTACTATTTCTTTAGAGTCGCCTCCCGCTTCTCCTGCCACATTTATTTCCTTCCAAATTATTTCCTGTTCTCTCAGCATCTTCAAATATATATTTCAGCCATCTGGCATGCCCTTTCCCTTTGTGCTAAGTCTTACCAGTACTTAATATCTCAGTCCATTCCAGTTGATATAACAAAATACCACAGACTGGATGGCCTCTAAACAGTAGAAATTTATCTCTCACAGTTCTGGAGAAGTCTGAGATCAGGCGCCAGCATGGTTGGGTTCTGGTGAGGGCCCTCTTCTGAATTGCAGACTGCAACTTCTCACAGTGTTCTCACATTGTAAGAAAGATGGGAAGTTTACTACGGCCTCTTTTATCAGGGCACTAATCCCATTGGGCCCCATTTCCTACTACCTCAAGGCCTCATTTCCTACTACCATCCACCTAGGAGGTTAAGTTTCAACATAATGAGTTTTGAGGTGACACAGTTATTCAGTCTGTAGTGTTCCAACCCTGATTTCCCCAATTCATGTCCTTCTCACATGCAAGAAACATTCATGCCATTCCAACAGTCTCAAAAGTCTCAACTCGTTCTAGCATAAACTCAAAGGTAGAAAGTCCAAAATCTCATGTAAATATCATGTAAATTGGATATGGTTGAGACTCAAGGTATTATTCATTCGAAGACAGATTCCTCACCAGCTATGAACCTGTGAAATCAAGTTATGTGCTTTGGAAATACAATGATGGGTCAGGGGCACAAGGGATGTTCCCATCTCTAAAGGGATTGGCTGAAAATGTTCCAAATCTTTAAGTTCTTCACTTTTGACTCACAATTCCATCTTAAGTCATAGTCCCCCTCTCACATTTTACTATAAGCATTTGGGAGAAACCAGACCACTCCTTCAAACTTTGCTTAGATATTTCCTCAGCCAAATATCTAATTTCATCACTCGCAGCATCACTCGCAGGTTCTACCTTCTACAAAAACTAATGTGAGCACAACTTAGCCAAGTTATTTGCCACTTTATAACAAGACTGACTTTTCCTCTAGTGTCTAATAACATGTTCCTCATTTTCATCTGAGACCTTATCAGAATGGCTTTTATCATCCATATTTCTACCAATGTTCTGTTCAGGATGACTAAGTTCTTCTTTAAGATAGAGGCCTTCTCTACAGCTCTTCTCTTTTCCTTCTGTGCCCTCACCAGACCACCTTTAAAAGTCAGTTCATGGCAGTGTAGGCTTTTTCTAGCATGTAACTCAAAATTCTTTCAGCCTCTATCTATTACCTGTTCCACAGCCATATCCACACTTTTAGATATTTATTACAGTGTCACCCCACTCTTGGTACCAAATTCAGTATTAGTTAAAATTTAACATACGAGATGCTATCCTGAGGTGGGATAAAAGGCCACCCAAAGGGCTAAATTTTGACATTTTCTCCAAGCCATAGTCTTGTATGAATTACTGTGAGTTTGGCTAGCATATTATTATCATGGATTTTCGTAGCTGGTAGAAAATGAGAGGAAAACAAAGACAACAATGAATCTAGCCTGCAGAGATAATCCCGCTTGGTATCTTAGTTGACAGTTCCCAACGACTTCCCCATCAAACCTCTAGTCTTCATTGCCTCTCCCTTCCTGTTCTTGTCCTGTCTCAACCCCATCTGTCAAGAGGGTAGCAGGAACATAGTACCCTAGAAAGGTTCTGACAGGCATCAAAAATAAATTTCAAGTGTTAACTTCAGCACCCTGTCACCTTGGGAAGTTGGCCTTTTTTTTTTTTTTTTAAGTAGGGATAACAGTTTCCTCCCTGCCTATCTGTATTAGGCCATTCTTGCATTGCTATAAAGAAATACCTGAGACTGGGTAATTTACCAAGAAAAGAAGCTTAATTGGTATATGGTTCTGCAGGCTGTACAAGCATGGTGCCAACATCTGCTTGACTACTGGGAAGGCCCAAGGGAGCTGTCACTCATGACAGAAGGTGAAGCAGGAGCTTGCATGTCACATAGCAAAGCAGGAGCAAGAGAGAGAGAAACAGTTGGGGGTGAAGTGCCACACACTTTCAAATGACCAGATATCGTGAGAACTCACTCACTTTGGACAGCACCAAGCCATGGGGGATGATGCTAAGCCATTCATGAGGATTCACCCCTGTAATCTAATCACCTTCCACCAGACCCACCTCCAAAACTGGGGATTACAATTCAACTTGAGATTTGGGCCGTGACAAATATCCAAACTATTAATATATCACTGTCCCATGGGAAGTGGCTCAAATGAGACAGCGGATGTGAAAGCGAACAGTGAAGCTGTACACTGATGCAAACAGACCCTCCTCATTGCCAAGAGTAGGTAGACAGCAGGAAATCAGGATTGGACAGGTTCCACAGTGGGACTGGCTCTGTGAGTGACCAGTGGCTGAAGAGCGGCTCTTTGCAGAGAGAGGCTAGCAAAGACTCCAGACCCTTGTGCCCACATGTAAAAGAGCCCATGTGTAAAGTGACAAACCCCCTCTGCCAGAGGCCTCCCTTAAATGAACTTAAGTGATACCCCAGCAATCTGGAACAGACCCTCTGTCATCTAGTATTTTTTAAACTGTACTCCAGAAAGCTGATGAAACTCTGTTTCTCAAACCTAAGGGCCCACTGCTGATCCTCATGAATATTAAAAGCAGCCACAATAATGCTGACAAGGCAGGGCCTGAAGTTGGGGTCTGGGGTGGGGGTAGATCAAGTGCTGTAAGGCCTGTTGCCTCTTGTTTGCTCACTCACCTTGCAGCTCCCAGCTCCTCGGAGGGCCTGCAACTCTTCACACCTGAAGGGTACTTTGGCCACTGGTGATTTGAATTCCACCTAGGAGACACACAAGAGATGAATCACACCTTGTTTTCCACGGAGGGCTTCAACAGAAGGGGCTTTATAGCAATTTTGGAAAAACTAGGGGGAAACACTCCTCCTGCCGCATTGCAGTGTTCTGGAAGAAAACAGGCCAATACATCCTCTTCCAGGTTTTGGAGAAGAGAAGGGAAGATGAAGGAATAGCAGTGATAAGTCTGCTTAGTGACCCTGAATCCAGAGACTGTGCCCAGCCTGATGGGAGCAGGCCCTTGTGCATGAGAAGGGGGTAGCCTCAGGGTTAATTGGACACTGCCCCCACAGAGCTCCAGCTCTCAGCAATTGCTCTTGAAATTCTTTCCATCCGATCCACAGATGCTGTCTACACCCTAGGAGTTCACCTTTGAAGACAGCGATGTAAGCATTGTGTTAAGAATCACTGCCCTCCCTAAGAATGAAATGCAGTAGGATGTATAAGAAAGCCTAGGGGCTGCATAAGGAGGGAAAGCTGAAAGGCGCTGGAGGAGAGACAGGCTTTGAGACAGGGAGAGGATGGGCTTCCTTGCACAGGACAGTTTGGGAGTGCTATAACTGAACCTGGAGAGCAGCTTTGCAGAATGCTTTGGCCACATGCTAAGTAGCATGGTCTGGAGGGAGCAGTGGTGATTACAAAAACGGGGTTTGGGATTATCTATTGCATAATGCCAAAGCTCAAACCACAGCTAGACCTGGAAGTCCAGACGTATATCACCAAGGAATATGGCCTCTGTGTCTCTCATATGCACAATTAATGGGGGACAAATATTCATCAGGTGTTTTCTAGTCTATATGAGGTAAAACAGTGCTTCAGTGTTCATTCATTTGTTCAATGAATATTTACTCTGTGCAGACACTTTTTTAGGTGCCAAAGGCAGCAACGGGCAAATCCAGCAAGGTTTTGTCCTTGCGGAGCTAATATTCCAGTGGGGAGAGACAAACAATAAATACACAGACCAAATAAGCACTTTTAGATAATGAAAAGTGCTGGAGCAAGATAACCCCCTCTCTAAGCCACCTGTTGGCAGCCCTGTCCCCTGCTCCACTGGCATTGCTACCAGGATGCTGGAAGCAAGCAAATGGGGAGACATCACTCTCTGGTGGTTTCCCAGGCAGCAGCCCTCAGCAAAGCCAGTGTAGTGGGAAAACAGGAGAGGAAAGCTGCCCTGCCTTGCCCCTACTGCTGACACCTGGGAAACTCATTTAGAAAAAAAAATGTTTAGACTGTAAATAAGGTGTGAACAGTGTTATTTCTAGATGGTAACCTTAAGAGATGATTTTTATTTTCTTCTGAATTTTCTGATATTTTTGTTACTACAATGCATTACTTTGCAATAAAGGGAGAACAGTTGTTTAAATGAGAAGATTGGCCTAGGTAAATTAAATTAATAAGAAATGCATTTGGATAAACAGGCAGGGGCCAGATCTTAGGGTGACAAACAACATCTTACCATGTCACTTTATGGTTTACACAGCAATTTCACAAAAACATCTCCTTCAACCCTCATGAGATTTTCTTGAAGTTACATAGAAAATGCAGGCAAACGCCTGACCCTCAGGTCACTGACTTCTAGACACCGTGTTTTCCATTATTCCACCGCCCATCTGTAGCAGACCTTACTTCTCTTTACAGCTGAGGCATTCAGAAAGCCGCTGAGCCCCAGATCTGAACTCTCTTCTCCCAATCCTAGCGATCTCCTAGAGAGACCATGCTAATTAATTCATGCATTTATCAATCTAGTGTTTACAGACCCCCTACCAAGTTCTAGGATGCATGGCATATGATGAAGAAGCAAATAGGTCTCCCAGTGGGTTAAGGGAAAGGCTTTAACAAATGAGTGAATATATGATATAAATCATGGTAAGCAGTAAAAGAAAGTAAAGGGTATTATGTGAGTGACTAGTATGAAAGGGAGCTAATGTGGACCGTGGCTCCAGCTCTTCTCTCAATGTTCCAGCAATACTTTGTCACTGAGTACAACCAAGGTAAGTAAGACAGATATTCTAAGACGGAGGCTGAGACCAGCCTGAGTCTCAAAGCGTGTGTGTTTTGGATGTCTAGACAGCTTGCAAAGCCACATGAAAAGTTAATTAAGAATATCACATGTACGTATAATAATGAAACAGCTCCCTTAAACCCAGTCTTGAACAACGTAGGGTTTACCAACCAGATAGGTCACCAGAGATGTCCCACGTCCACACATGACTGTCACTGGGAGAGGTCACAGAAGGTCAGGAATGTGAAAGTAAAGGTTAAACCAGACAAAAATATGTAGCTAACAATAAAGAGGAACTTCAAAAACTTCATTAAAATGGAATTAAAAGATGAAAATTACAAATATAAACTTGATTTCCTAAGTTCCATCATATTTGATACACTTTTTAAAGCAAAGACACCAGCATGTAGTCCATCCCTAAAGAAAGGAGGGTCCTGGGAACTTAGCCATGTCAATGCAGTCTTTTTTGCACTATTAACTGAAGAGAAATGAGTGCCCTTTAAAGATTTAAGATTAAGAAACAAAAAGAAGTCAGAAGGAGCCAAATTGGGACTGTGAAGTGGATGCCTAGTGATTTCCCACCAAAACGCTCTTGAAATTGCCCTTGTTTAAAGAGAAAAACGAGCAGGAGCATTGTCCTGGTGGAGGACTCTCTGGTGAAGCTCTCCCAGGTTTGTTTGTTTTTTTAGGTGTTTTTCTCCTAATACTTTGGCTTTCTCATACATAATAAATGCTTTCATCATAAATAGATGTCATCCTTCTTTGGCTCTTCAGAAAGTCAACAAGCAAAATGCCTTGAGCATCCCAAAAGACCACTGCCATGATCTCTGCTCTTGACCAGTCCACTTTTGCTTTGACGGGACCACTTCCACCTTTTGGTAGCCATTGCTTTGATTGTGCTTTGTTTTCAGGATCATACTGGAAAAGCCCTGTTTCATCTCCTGCTACAATTCTTCAAAGAAGTGCTTCAGGGTCTTGATACCACTTGTTTAAAAGTTCTGTTGAAAGCTCTGCCTTGTCTGCAGCTGATCTGGGCACAAGGGTTTTGTCACCCATTGAGTGGAAAGCTTGCTCAATTTTAATTTTTCAGTCAAAATTATGCAAGCTAAACCAGTTGAGATGTCTATGGTGTTGGCTATTGTTAGTTCTATTAAACTTTCGTCCTTTTTAGTTAGGGCACAAGCAAGATGAAATCTTTTCCTTGCAAATTGATGGGAATGGTCTGCTGCCTTGGGCTTCATCTTCAACATCATCTCATCCCTTCTTAAAATGAGCTGTCCATTTGTAAATGCCGATTTTTGGGGCATGGTCCCCACAAATTTCTTGTAAAGCACCAATAATTTCACAACTCTTCTGCCCAGGCTTCTCTATAAATTTGATGTTTATTTTTGCTTCAATTTTAGCAGAATTCTTGTTGCTTTGTTCTTTCAAACTGATGTCTTATCCTTCTTAGTGACTCAAACTAGATCCTGTTCAAATATTATACCAAGATAGTATGAGTTTATCTTAGTGCTAAAACAATTTTGAAATCCTTGTATAGTTTTTTCATAATATGCATTTTCCATGAACTTTTGGAAGACCCTTTGTTCAAGGCAGGGCACTTCAGTGTCCAAGTGGATGGCACAGGCATTCCATACCACAGGACTTTAGATGGGGAGCAAACAGGAGCTGCACTATCAGGAAAGGCATCTGCAGAGAGGGTAGGATTTAAACTGGGCTTAGAGAGTGACTAAGATTCGGATGCTCTTCAAGATAATCCCATTTAGCAAGGTCACAAGAAATGCCCAGGAAACCCACAGCACAGTCTGTGGGCTTTCTCTCCCAGATGCTAGTGGCTGGCTTCCTGGCCTCTTATCTGTCCAGAGACTTGCCAGTGGGCCTGTACCCCTTCCATCATATGTGATGGTTTCTAAGAGTCTCTCTAACAATGCTCTAAAGAGCCAGGAGTGTTGCTGGCCACCAAGGCTGAACATGAAGACTGATTTCAGCACCAGGCAAGCTGGCAAATGCTGAAAACACCTGACTAATTAGCTCGTCTGCACAGTGGGCTTTTACTGCAATATATCCATATGCAAAGCTCAAATACTTCCAGGTGCTGGGACCCACTGGGGACAGAAAATTCAAGTCAGGCTATGTTCTCAGCTGCCATTTGATATTGCAGGCACTACGACTGCGACCTGGGCTAGGGTAAGCTCCCTGAACACACCACCAACTGAACGATAACAACAGCAACAACCATAAAATGATGAGACCAGACGGTTATATCGTGCTTCAGCAAGGCTTTTGTAATTTATGCCTATCAATTATGAGTTAATATCTTATTTGTAATATACATACATTATTATATGGCTTTCAAAGATTATGCTATCTTATTTGTAATAAGAACATGCCAGCAGTTATAAATCCTGGTTGACAGCTGTGGAGGGCTGGGCCTAGGGATGCCAGATGTCTCCCATATACCCCTCCATGTGACACTTAGTCATCCTCAATGACACCTCCATCTCCAAAGCATTCCAACTCGGTGGTATTGGCTTTGAATGGATGAAGAGAGCCTTAGATGAAGACTCAGGATCCTGTGCTCAGTTCCCATGTGACCCTAGCTGGATTTCATTCTGTCTTAAGAACACTAGGCTTTGGTTTTAGACAGCCCTGCATTCAAGTCCCAGCTCTGCCACTTCCTACCTGTGATCCTCAGGAAGTTATCTGCCTTCTCTGAGCCAATTTCCTCCTGTATTAAATGTGGATGATAATAGCACCTCTCTCATAAATTTGTTGTGAAGATGATAAGATACACAGCACATATGAAGTGCTTACCACAGGGTATGACCCACACTTATTGCTCTAAGTGCTAGTTATATTATTACTATTATTATAGGGAGGATAGTACAGTGATGTTCCCTCACCTGAACCCGCAGACTATGTCAGGACCCAGGGGCGTAGGCATCCTCCCTCTTTCTGCATTAGCTCAGCATGCTCCAGTGGGTGGGACTAAAGGCCCTGGGAGAAGGCACCTTTGTTGAGCAGGCAGCATTCTCTCAAGCAGCCAGGCTTGCAGTGACACTCTCCCCCAGTTTCCATGCCCTGGGGGGATGGTGGACTCTTGGTCCCAAGCCATAGACCTGTACTGTCCTATACAGTAGCCACAAGCCACATGAAGGTGAGTACTTGAATTGTGGCCAGTCTAAATGAGATGTAAGAGCGAAGTAGACTTCAAAGATTAAAGTCAAAAGAAAGGAATGTAAAAGATCTCATTAATAATTTCTGCATGCTGAAATGATAATATGTTGCATGTATTATGTTAAATAAAATGTTATTACAATGAATTTCATCTGTTTCTTTTACTTTTTTTAAAAATGTGGCCAAAATAGAAAATTACACATGTGGCTCATGTTGTATTTCTAATGAGCAGCGCTGGTCTGGAGTGTAAGCTTTATGAAGGCAGGTGTCTCTTCGGTTCACAGCTGTATCCCTGGCATCCCTTGGCATCCAGAACAGCACCTGAATGAATGAGTGAGCCAGTGAGTGTGTGAGGCTGGAGGAGAGTTTACAAGAAGCTGGAGGTCCTACTTGAGCAGACAGGAACAACTCCTGGACTCCCTGAGCGAGGGTTGAAAGTAGGAATAACACAGGCTCCTTTCCAAAAAGCTCAGGGTGGGGAGACTGGGACCAGGTCAGGAGGGGAATTTGCTCAGCCCGCCACAGGTTAAAGCAAGGCAGAGCGCACAAGAGAGAATGTTTTGGGGAATTAACACAGTGGATATGATTAACACAGCCTCGGCTATGTACAGATGAGGAAACGAAGGCTGAAAAGATATTAACAACTTGTCCCCAAACAGCCAGGATTCCAACCAAGCACCTCTCAAACCAGTGCTCCTTTCTACTGAATCACTTTACCTCCACAGGCAATGTAGAGGTGCGGAAAGAAACTAGACTTGGGATTCTTTTTTAAGCATATTCCCTGGTGCCACCGCTCATGTCCTAATCTCGGGAAAGTCACTTGGCTTCCTTGAGCCTCCGGCTCTTCCTGTCCTCATCTGTAGTGGCCAAACCACCAGATCCTGTCCATTTCATTTCTTTCTGATGGTGTGCAGAGATAGGAAATCCTATCCCGGAACGTAGTCTCAGAGGCTGAGCCCTGCATAGCCCCCCTCCTCTCTTTCATGCTCCAAAAGAGGCTCTCTGACTGAGATTTCTTTGCATCACCCAAATCAGTGATTAGTTTAAGGGTTCTCTTTGATTTAACTTGGTTTTAGATGCTTTTCATCAGAAGCCAAAACCGTGCAGACTCTTTCCTTGATCTTGTAATGAAATTCCCTCTGAGATATTTAATCCTAGAAATAGCCTCTGTTATACCATATTCTCTTTCAAGAACAAAGACATCCAAATAACAAACATCCCACCATATCCAGATAAAAATCTCAGATTGTGAATGGACTCGTCTCTCTTATATCTGCTTTCCTAGTCCTGTTGCCATCCATAACAATGAATTTCCTACATTTTGTTTATAAAAATGGCAGGCGGCCAGGCGCAGTGGCTCTTGCATGTAGTCCCAGCACTTTGGGAGGCTGAGGCTGGTGGATCAACTAAGGTCAGGAGTTCAAGACCAGCCTGGCCAACATGGTGAAAACCCATCTCACTAAAAATACAGAAAATTAGCCAGGAGTGGTAGCGAGCACCTGTATTCCCACTTACTGGGAAGGCTGAGGCAAGGGAATCGCTTGAACTCGAGAGGCGGAAGTTGCAGTGAGCCGAGATCGTGCCACTGCACTCTAGCGTGGGCAACAAGAGCAAAACTCTGTCTCAAAAAAAAGAAAGGTATTTAATATACCACCAGCCTCTTGTGCCTGCCACAAGTCTGGATGGGATCCTGATGCTATAACGTTTTCTGCTGCATTAATCCCTTAAAACGTTCTTCCTCCTGTGCTCTGCTTTGCATTAATCTGTGGCCTGCTGAGTGAATTCCCCTCCTGACCTGGTCCCAGCCTCCCCACCCTGAGCTTTTTAGAAAAAACCCTGTGTTATTCCCACTTCCAACCCTCGATCAAGAGCCTCTTACATTTTAATTTAAGCAAAGAGTATTTTAGAGCCAAAACTGACTTCTCAGAGAAGAAAATCTCACCCACCTCCACCTGGGTGAAACGCCAACACTATTTTTGACCAGAAGGGATAAAGAAAGATTTGCCAGAATCAACTGTGTCATTCTAAAGCAAGACAAAGTCGAATCATGGCGGGCAGAGCTGCTTTTCAACACAACCCCATGCAGGATACAGAACCCACTTAATTACCTGCCTGTGGCTCAGCCACTTGTTGAATTATTATGGATTTTTAGTCCCTTCCCCCACCCACCCAGCAGAGTGGTTGACCGGCCAGCACTTTCTAGTGCTCATGGAATGCATGAGTTTTAAATAAGCAGCACGCACCAGGACGGCAAAGCTGCTTTCTCTAAAATGATTACATGCGGAATTCCAAAGCCATACAAATTCACCTAGTGGTTCTATTCAGCTAACATTTACAGAGTGACTCCTAGGACAAGATGCTGTGTTAGGAACAGGGATAAAAAGCAAGCGAGGCCAAGCATGATGACTCACACCTGTAATCCCAGCACATTGGGAGGCCGAGGCAGGAGGATCACTTGAGCCCAGCAGTTTGAGACCAGCCTGGGCAACATAGCAAGACCCCGTCTCTACAAAAAAAAGAGAGAGAGAGAGAGAGAGAAAAGAAAGAAATAGCTGAGTACAGTGGCATATGCCTGTAGTCCTAGCTACTTGGGAGAATCTCTTGAGCCTAGGAGTTTGAGGCTGCGGTGAGCTATGATCACACCAGTGCACTCCATCCAGTCTGGGCAACAGAGTCTCAACCCTGTCTCAAAAAAAAAAAAAGTGAGTGAAATGTTATTCTTATCCTCAAACAGCTTATAGTCTAGTGGAGATAAATGTATGTGAAAAACTAAAATGTAAGACAGAGTGAGAAAAGGGCAATAACAAAAGACATGTACACTGGAAAAAGACTGGAAGGAAATATACCACAATATCAATGGTGGTTATCTTGTTTATTGGGTTTACGGGTGATTTTTATTACCTCCTTTAGTGTTTCCTGTATTCTCTGTTTAGGTTAACCCCCAGGGCTGTGGGGAGTGGGAGGGAGATGGAAGAAGTCCAGCATGTGTTTGGAAAAATGCAAGTAGGGGACAGAGTGTATCGGCACAAGGACAGAGTAAGAAACTGGACACAAGGGCTAGAGAGTCTGGAATGCCGCGCCAAATGGACTCAGTTGCTCACTGTCTGTGTTTCCACGGCCTTTTGTGATTGTTGCCGATGCATCACTCACCACACTGGATTAGACTTGTTCGTGGACACATCTATCCTCCTACATTTTTAGCTCCCTGAGGTCAGGGATCATGGTTCATTCATTCTGTAGCCATACTACCCAGCACAATGACTAGCACATAACAGGAGTCAACAAAACCTTGGATGTATTGGATCCTGACAGGGTTATTCCTTATTTTTCAGGTGGTAAGGAGTCATCCAGCATTCCAGGACCTGACACATTTTAGGGAGTTCATACGGAATTTATACCAGGCTCCATGCTGGGAACCTTAGTTGTCTTAATTGATCCCACCTATAACCCTCATTGTCCACACTCATTTACACATGAGGTTCAGAAAGTTTAGGTAACTTGCCTAAGGTCATACAGTCTGAAGACAGTGTGGGGGCTAAGGTCAAACAGAAAGAAGTAAGGAGACTAGACCCGAGAGAGGCTGTGGGGACCTGGAATGGCACAGCCACTCAGAGAATCAAGTGTGGAGTGAGGCTGGTGTTTAGGGGGCAGCATGGAGGTAGCGCTTGCAGCTGAGGGCTGATGAGTTCCTTAGCTCCTGCATCAAGCACATTTATCATTTCTGATGTCAGCACAGGATGCATAGCACCCACAGAGACTCGTCCTTGCCTTATTAGAACAGCTACCAGAAAGAGGACGTGTGCAAAGGGCCCCCATCCATGCTGTGAATAGTCTCCCTCCATTCTCTTATCCACTGGCTTTTTTTTTTTTTTTTTTTTTTTTTTTTGAGACAGAGTCTCACTCTATCGCCAGGCTGGAGTGCGGTGGCGCGATCCCGGCTCACTGCAACTTCCGTTTTCCGGTTTCAAGCAATTCTCCTGCCTCAGCCTCCCGAGTAGC
>CAUYLZ010094221.1:0-12497 GCA_963573645.1 Pithecia hirsuta | reverse complement strand
AACTCATCCTTTTTTATGGCTACATACTATTCCATGGTGTGTATGTGCCACATTTTCTTTATCCAGTCTATCATTGATGGGCATTTGGATTGGTTCCAAGTCTTTGCTATTGTAAACAGTGCTGCAATGAACATACATGTGTATGTGTCTTTATAATAGAACAACTTATAATCCTTTGGGCATATACCCAGTAATGAGATTGTTGGATAAAATAGTATTTCTATTTCTAGATCCTTGAGGAATTGCCACACTGTCTTCCACAATGGTTGAATTAATTTACACTCCCAGCAACAGTGTAGAAGTGTTCCTATTTCTCCACATCCTCTCCAGTATCTGTTGTCTCTTGATTTTTTAATGATCACCATTCTAACTGGCATGAGATGGTATCTCAATGTGGTTTTGATTAGCATTTCTCTAATGCCCAGTGATGATGAGCTTTTTTTTCATATGTTTGTTGGCCTCATATATGTCTTCTTTTGTAAAGTGTCTGTTCATATCCTTTGCCTACTTTTTGATGGGTTTGTTTTTTTCTTGTAAATTTGTTTAAGTTCTTTGTAGATTCTGGATATTAGTTCTTTGTCAGATGGGTAGATTGCAAAAATTTTTTCCCATTCTGTTGGTTGCCGGTTCACTCTAATGATTGTTTCTTTTGCTGTGCAGAAGCTCTTAAGTTTAATTAGGTCCTGTTTGTCTATATTGGCTTTTGTTGCCATTGCTTTTGGTGTTTTAGTCATGAAGTCCTTGCCTATGCTTATATCCTGAATTGTTTTGCCTAGGTTTTCTTCTAGGGTTTTTATGGTGTTAGGTCTTGTGTTTAAATCTTTAATCCATCTGGAGTTAATTTTTGTATAAGGTATAAGGAAGGGATCCAGTTTCAGCTTTATGCACATGGCTAGCCAGTTTTCCCAACACCATTTATTAAAGAGGGAATCCTTTCCCCATTGCTTGTTTCTGTCAGGTTTGTCAAAGATCAGATGGCTTTAGGTGCGTCGTGTTACTTCCAAGGCCTCTCTTCTGTTCCATTGAGCAATATCTCTGTTTTGGTACCAGTACCATGCTGTTTTGGTTACTGTAGCCTTATAGTATAGTTTGAAGTTGGGTAGTGTGATGCCTCCAGCTTTGTTTTTTTGTTTGTTTGTTTGTTTTTGTTTTTGCTTAGGATTATCTTGGCTATGTGGGCTCTTTTTTGGTTCTATATGAAGTTTAAGGTGGCTTTTTCCAGTTCTGTGAAGAAGGTCAATCATAGCTTGATGGGAATAGCACTGAATCTATAAATTACTTTGGGCAGTATGGCTAGTTTCGTGATATTGATTCTTCCTAACTGTGAGCATGGAATGTTTTTCCATCTGTTTGTGTCCTCTCTTATTTCCTTGAGCAGTGATTTGTAGTTCTCCTTAAAGAGAGACGTGTAGTTCTCCTTCACATCCCTTGTTAGTTGTATTCCTAGGTATTTTATTCTCTTTGTAGCAATTGTGAATGGGAGTTTGCCCGTGATTTGGCTCTCTGTTTGTCTGTTATTGGTGTATAGGAATGCTTGTGATTTTTGCACACTGATTTTGTATCCTGAGACTTTGCTGAAGTTGCTTATCAGCTTAAGGAGATTTTGGCTGAGACAGTGGGTTTTTCTAAATATACAATCATGTCATCTGCAGAGACAATTTGATTTCCTCTTTTCATAATTGAATATGCTTTATTTCCTTTTCTTGCCTGATTGCTCTGGCCAGAACTTCCATACTATGTTGAATAGGAGTGGTGAGAGAGGGTACCCTTGTGTTGTGCCAGTTTTCAAAGGGAATGCTTCCAGTTTTTGCCCATTCAGTGTGATATTGGCTGTGGGTTTGTCATAAATAGCTCTTACTATTTTGAGACACGTTCACTCAATGTGTTGTTTATGAAAGTCTGTTGAATTTTGTCAAAGGCCTTTTCTGCATCTATTGAGATAATCATATGGTTTTTGTCTTTGGTTCTGCTTATGGTGCTAGATTACATTTATAGATTTGCATATGTTCAACCAGCCTTGCATCCTTGGGATGAAGCTGACTTGATCTTGATGGATAACCTTTTTGATGTGCTGTTGGATTTGGTTTGCCAGTATTTTATTGAAGATTTTTGCATCAATGTTCGTCATGGATATTGGCCTGAAATTTTCTTTTTTAGTTGTGTCTCTGCCAGGTTTTGGCATCAGGATGATGTTGGTCTCATAAAATGAGTTAGGGAGGATTCCCTCTTTTTGTATTGTTTGGAATAGTTGCGAAAGGAATGATACCAGCTCCTCTTTGTATGTCTGGTAGAATTTGGCTGTGAACCCATCTGGTCCTGGACTTTTTTTGGTTAGTAGGCTATTAATTGCTGCCTCAACTTCAGACCTTGCTTTTGGTCGATTCAGGGATTCAACTTCTTCCTGGTTTACTCTTGGGAGGGTGTAAGTGTCCAGGAATGTATCCATTTCTTCTAGATTTACTAGTTTATGTGCATAGAGGTGTTTGTAGTAATCTCTGATGTTAGTTTATATGTCTGTGAAATTGGTGGTGATATCCCCTTTATCATTTTTTATTGCATCTATTTCATCTCTCTTTTCTTTTTTATTAGTCTGGCTAGTTGTCTATATATTTTGTTGATCTTTTCAAAAAACCAGCTCCTGGATTCATTGATTTTTTGAAGGGTTTTTTGTGTCTCTATCTCCTTCAGTTCTGCTCTGATCTTAGTTATTTCTTGTCTTCTGCTAGCTTTTGAAATTGTTTGATCTTGCTCCTCTAGTTCTTTTAATTGTGATGTTAGAGTGTTGATTTTAGATATTTCCTTGCTTCTCATGTGGCATTTATTGCTATAAATTTCCCTCTAGACACTGCTTTAAATGTATTCCAGAGATTCTGGTACATTTTGTCTTCGTTCTCATTGGTTTCGAAGAATATCTTTATTTCTGCCTTCATTTCATTATTTATCCAGTAGTCATTCAGTAGCAGGTTGTTCCATTTCCATGTATTTGTGCAATTTTTGAGCGAGTTTCTTAATCCTGAGTTCTAATTGATTGAACTGTGGTCTGAGAGACTGGTTGTTATAATTTTCGTGCTTTTGCATTTTCTGAGGAGTGTTTTACTTCCAATCATGTGGTCAATTTTACAGTAAGTGCAATGTGGTGCTAAGAAGAATGTATATTCTGGATTTGGGGTGAAGAGTTCTGTAGATATCTATTAGGTCTTCTTGGTCCAGATCTGAATTCAAGTCCTGGATATCCTTGTTAATTTTCTGTCACGTTGATCTGTTTAATATTGACAGTGGAGTGCTTAAGTCTCCCACTATTATTGTGTGGGAGTCTAAGTCTCTTTGTAGGTCATTAAGAACTTGCTTTATGTATCTGGGTGCTCCTGTATTGGGTGCATATATATTTAGGATAGTTAGCTCTTCTTGTTGTATTGATCCCTTTACCATTATATAATGACCTTCTTTGTCTCTTTTGATCTTTGTTGGTTTAAAGTCTGTTTTATCAGAGACTAGGATTGCAACTCCTGCTTTTTTTTTTTTGCTCTCTATTTGCTTAGTAAATCGTCTTCCATTCCTTTATTTTAAGCCTATGTGTGTCTTTGCACATGAGGTGGGTCTCCCAGATATAGCACACTGATGGGTCTTGACTCTTTATCCAATTTGCCAATCTGTGTCTTTTGATTGGGGCATTTAGCCCATTTACATTTAAGGTTAATATTGTTATGTGTGAATTTGATCCTGCCATTTTGATACTAGCTGCTTGATTTGCCCATTAGTTGATACAGTTTCTTTGTTGTGTCAATGGTCTTTATCATTTGGTATGTTTTTGCAGTGGCTGGTACTGGTTGCTGCTTTCCATATTTAGTGCTTCCTTCAGGAGCTCTGGTAAGGCAGGCCTGGTGTTGACAAAAATCTCTCAGCAATTGCTTGTCCGTAAAGGATTTTATTTCTCCTTCGCTTCTGAAACTTAGTTTGGCTAGATATGAAATTCTGGGTTGAAAGTTCTTTTCTTCAAGGATGTTGAATATTGGCCCCACTCTCTTCGGACTTGTAGGGTTTCTCCTGAGAGATCCGCTGTGAGTCTGATGGGCTTCCCTTTGTGGGTAACCTGGCCTTTCTCTCTGGCTGCCTTTAGCACTTTTTCCTTCATTTCAACCCTAGTGAATCTGACGATTATGTGCCTTGGGGTTGCTCTTCTTGAGGAGTATCTTTGTGATGTTCTATTTCCTGAATTTTAATGTTGGCCTGCCTTGCTTGGTTGGGAAAGTTCTCCTGGATAATATCATGAAGAGTGTTTTCCAGCTTGATTCCATTCTCCCCATCACATTCAGGTACACTGATCAATTGTAGATTTGGTCTTTTCACATAATCCCATAATTCTTGGAGGCTTTGTTTATTTCTTTTCACTCTTTTTTCTCCAATCTTGCCTTCTCATTTTAATTCATTGAGTTGACCTCAATCTCTGATATCCTTTCTTCTGCTTGATCGATTCAGCTATTGAAATTTGTGTGTGCTTCACGAAGTTCTTATGCTGTGAGTGATCTTGCCAGTTGTAGGTGATATGCACTTGTGATTTCATAGGGACAGTCTTCATCAGAATAGACTGGAAGCAACTAGTATCACTGCAGACTTCTAGGGTATCTCAGGGAAAGGGTTTCTCTTTTTAAGGATCTGGGTGACATATTGGCCAGCACACTCGAGGATCCAAGAAAGGATCCATGGCTCAGAAAGAAGAGTAAACATCAGACTTTGGCCTTAAAATAAAATGTCACTGAAGGGATTAAGCCATGAACAGGGCAGCAACCTTAAGTAGAGAAGCCTCCCTTTTGCCTCATGCTACATTCGCAGAAACTGTTCAAGAGAATAAGCATCTCGCAATTCTATATGAATAGAAAACTTCACCAGATTAAAAAAAAACAGGAACCAAGTGAGATAGGGATTGATTAAGCCATTGATCTAGGGTGAACTCTAGTACTTGACAATGGGAGCCTCCCATTTTAGAGTAAATCTGAGTTCAGACCAGCAGAGGGCAGTGTAGTAAACTTCGAAACACCAAATAGCTAGGCCTTAAGAGGGTATAAATCCAGTACTCAGAGACTAATAATGAAGAAGGGATGAAGGACAATCTGTGAGATCAGGGCTGCCTTGAAAAGATAAAGATATGGTCAGCATTGCACTCCAGCCTGGGTAACGGAGCAAGACCCTGTCTACAATACAATACAATACAATACAATACAATGATCAGAAGTGAACGTACACTTGTGAAATGTAGGTATGAGAAGTGGAAAAATTAGGAATTAGTATCCACTTCATTTTGAAGAAGATGGATAGGTAAGCAGCTGGTCCCTTTTTCTGACTCCAAGGACGGGAAAAAAGGACCACAAGTCACGTCCCAGTCACTCTTTCAGGAATCTGCAACTGGCACCCCAGAGTCTTCTGCCCAGGTGAAATCCTAACACTCGGCTTTCTCCTGAACACCTCTTCTTGATGTAGGCTTGACAGGGGGCTGGCTCTGTGGTGCTCTGGATCATGAGAAGCCCTTACCTCTCCATCTGCTGCCAGCCACATAAAAGGAGAAATGGGCAACAACCCTGTTCCAAGGTGGAGAAGACATAAAAATATTGCTTCCTTCTTTACCCACTGGAATTCAAATCATTAGGCTTCTGTTCTTAAAAGTGTTGGTATGTTATGAGCAATTTGTTTTGTCCCCATATGTGGGTTAGAGAAGGGGACAAGTGAACTATTTTTACTGTGAAAGTTTTCTTTGAGTTTATTGCCCAGTCTAAGCTGTGAAAAGAGGTCCTAGGGGATATTCAGAGTTGCTGTCCCTTAAGCCATTGGATGGTAAGTACTGAGAAACATTGAAACCCTTAGACACCAGTATAAACCCAGAAGCCTCACTGCACAGCAACTCACTCTTGGAAAGAAATGTGTGCAGAAAGACATTCTGAAGACCTGGGTGGCTGCTCAGTGAGGGTTCAGAGGAGCTTTCCTACTGGCAGACTATGGAATATTTTGTCTAAAAAATGGAGATTTCCTTACATTACATGGCAGTCAGCAGGCTTACTAGTGATTTACCTCGAACTTTTACTACTGCAGAACCAGCTGTGCCTTGCTTTCTTGCTGGCCCCTAAGTAGCACGTCATAGCAGATTGTGAATGCTTTAAGTACTGTGAGCAGCAATCAATCACTCAGGACCTTCTCCAAGATGCCCTTGCCTTTCTTTGTATCCCTTTCTGCTTTACGGTTCACAACTCAGACACGCTTTGATTTTCCTGGCCCCAAACTCTGGATCTCATACCCTAACTTTGGTGTCTGCCTTTGGAACTTTCTGATTTGGCAGGTTTCAAATCCTTAGCAGGTTCTTGGATCTTGGTTGCATAGCATGGCTTTAAGCATTGCCTCCAACCTAAGGGGTGTCCTATTGCCTCCAAGGAGGGCCCACTCCTTCCCTCTGCCATATGTAACTGGCCAATGAGACCAGCCCCTGGTTTCCAAGACATTCAAAGGGAACTTTGAATTGTCAGCAGCTCAGTGGGTTATCTAGTGAAAATATTCCCTCCATTATGTGACAGATAAGTTGACAAAATAGGCCCACAGAGTAGTCTTAGACCAACTGTACTCTGATATCAGGGTTATGACAGAAAATTCAAGATCAATTAAACACGAATTTAAAACAATCTATGTCCACCATGACTTTCTGGGTAGACAGAAAATAAGAAATCAACAAATACTATCTGAAGTTTAAACTTGTACTTAAATAAGAACACACACAGGAACACACATAAGAACATTCCATAAAGATTATAGCATTATGATTTTATATATACTATTAATTACTAAACTGCGGCCCCTACAAAAAGTAGAGGAAAATGCAGTTCTGTTTATTTTTCATATTACCTCCAAAGAGCTCTTTTGAAAACTAACATCTCTAGTTTTAAAGAAAAGTCTATCTGAAGTTTCAGCAATTCCTTCAGTTTCACTTTTTCTTTTTCTTCTGTTAAAGCCAAGCAAGTATCAATACAGATGTTCCTCCACTTACAATGAGGTGATATCTGATAAACCTGTCATAAGTCAAAAATACTGTAAGCCAAAAATGAATTTAATACCCAGATAAACCCATTGTAAAGTCAAAAAATGATAAGTTAAACCATCATAAGTTGGGGACCATCGGTAGTCATTATTTAAAAATAGTGTATATTGTATAATCCATTGTGTACATATGCTATAGTTTATTCAATCTACCATTGATGGACATAAGTTTTGTTTCTAGTTGGGTGCTATTATATACAAATGCTGCTATAAACATTCTTGTATTTATATCCTGGTGCACATATTCATAAGCTTCTCTTAAAAATACCTGAGTGGGATTACTGGTGTAACGTATATGAATGTTCAACTTTACTAGGCAAAGCAAAACTGCTTTTCAATGTGGTTTTACCAATCTACATTCCTCCAAGTAGCACATAAGAAGAATCTCCCTTGTCTACATCCCTCCCCTATACTTGATATTTTTCAGAATTATTATTTCTAATCTAGTGGATTAGTAATGATACCTCATTGTGGTTTTAATTTGCATTTCCCTGATTCCTAGTGAAATTAAATACTTTTTCATGTGTAAATTGGCCATCCAGAATTCCTCTCCTTTAAAGAGGCTTTTTGAATATTTTAGGAAAGAGGCAGAACAAGGTTGCTGACTAAGACACTCTAGCAATCATCCCCCAACAGAAACATCAATTTGAACAACTATCACAACAGGTGAATACCTTCACAGAGCTGAGGAAACCAGATGAAAGATCATAGTACCTGGCTATAGCCCAATAATAAGAAAAGGTAGATTAAAGAGGGTAGAAAAAACAAGTTTATATTACACATATCACCCCACCCCAACCCCAGGCAGCACAGCTTGGAGTGAGGGACCCTCAACATGGGGGAAGAGAGGAAAGTGAGTACAGAACATTGCCTTGGATCCCAACACTGGGCCCACCACAGTAAAACTTTACAGAGGGCAGACCTCAACTGCCCATACAACAGGTGAGTATCCACAGACTGAGTTGTAGGCCTTCCCCAGCTCCAGGCAGAACCACAGAGCCCCACACTTCAGGCTTCCATGGCAGACTCAATCTCCAGCCCACATTACCATCAAGCCAACTTCAATAAACTGAGGTTCCAGACAGCCCTCAGCAACCCCAGGCTTTTGGTGCACCCCAGTGCCATGCCAGTTGCATCTGCCCTGGGCTTCTGGTGCACCCAGTGCCATACTGCTGCAGAACTTTCAAGACAAAGCCAGTCCACCAAGATTAAAGTACTTCTTAAAATGTGCAGGAATCATTGCATTATCAAGAATCAAGAACAAGCAGAGAAATATGACATTCTCAAACAGACAAAATAAGGTTTCTGTGACTGACCTGAAAGAAATGAAGATGTATGAACTGCCTGACAAAGAGTTCAAAATAGCCATTTTTAAGGAAGCTAGCGAATTTCAACAAAATACAGAGAAACAAACAATTCAACAAAATGAGGAAAACAATAAGTGACCAGAATGAGAAACTTAATAGATTGAAAATTTTAAAAATCAAACATTAATCCAGAAGCTGAAAACTACAATGAGCAAAATTTAAAATGTAATAGAGAGCATCAATACCAGAATTGATCAGGCAGAAGAAAGAATCTGAACTCAAAGACAGGTTAGGTGAAAATATACAAAGTAGAAAAGGGGAGAAATAATGAAAATAAACTTTAAAAGCTTATGGAATTTATGTGACAGCATCAAAAGAGCAAATACTTGATTCATAGGAGTTTAAGAAGTAGAAGAAAAAGATAAATGGGTAGAAAGCTTACTCAAAGAAATAATAGCAGAAAACTTTCCATACCTGGAGAAAGATGTAAATAGGAGGCAGGGAACATACGGCCAATTCACACTTCAGCCATGACTGGAAATATCCTCTCCATAGGGTGTATGCCATATAAATGACTTTGTACCTTTACTCCATCATCTTCATTTACATAGAGTGTACACCAAGTAACCAAAGGACTCTTCTAGAGGGTATTTAAACTCCCAAAAATTCTATAATGGGGCCCCTAAGCCCCTATGCTTGGGCCCGTTCCCACACTGTGGAGTATACTTTCATTTTCAATAACTGTCTTCATTCTTTCCTTGCTTTATTTGTGCATTGTGTCCAATTCTTTGTTCAGGACACCAAGAACCTGGACACCCTCCACCAGTAACATACATATATATTTTTTAAATTATACTGTAAGTTCTAGGGTACAAGTGCAGAATGTGCAGGTTTGTTACATAGTTATACATGTGACATGGTTGTTTGCTGCACCCACCAACCTGTCATCTACATTAGCTATTTCTCCTAATGCTCTCCCAACAAACCCCAGTGTGTAATGTTCCCGTCCTGTGTTCGTGTGTTCTCATTGCTCAGCACCCACTTATGAGTGAGAACATGCAGTGTTTGGTTTTCAGTTCTTGTGTCAGTTTGCTAAGAATGATGGTTTCCAGCTTCATCCATGTCCCTGCAAAGGACATAAACTCATCTTTTTTTTTTTTGGCTGCATAGTATTCCATGGTATATATGTGCCACATTTTCTTTATCCAGCCTATTATTGATGGGCATTTGGGTTCATTCCAAGTCCTTGCTGTTGTGAAAAGTGCTGCAATAAACATGCATGTGCATGTGTCTATAGTAGAATGATTTATAATCCTTTGGGTATATACCCAGTAATGGAATTGCTGGGTCAAATGGTATTTCTATTTCTAGATCCTTGAGGAATTGCAACACTGTCTTCCACGATGGTTGAACTAATTTACACTCCCACCAACAGTGTAGAAGTGTTCCTACTATTTCTCCACATCCTCTCCAGCATCTATTGTTTCCTGACTTTTTAATGATCTCCATTCTAATTGGCGTGATATCTCATTGTGGTTTTGATTTGTATTTCTCTAATGACCAGTGATGATAAGCATTTTTTTCATATGTTTGTTGGCTGCAAAAATGTCTTCTTTTGAGAAGTGTCTGTTCATATCCTTTGACCACTTTTTGATGGGGTTGTTTGTTCTTTTTCTTGTAAATTTGTTTAAATTTTTTGTAGATTCTGGATATTAGTTCTTTGTCAGATGGATAGATTGCAAAATTTTTCTCCCATTCTGTAGGTTGCTCGTTCACTCTGATGATAATTTCTTTTGCTGTGCAGAAGCTCTTTAGTTTAATTAAATGCCATTTGTCAATTTTTACTTTTGTTGCCATTGCTTTTGGTGTTTTAGTCATGAAGGGTTTGCCCATGCCTATGTCCTGAATGGTAATGCCTAGGTTCTCTTCTAGCGTTTTTATGGTTTTAGGTCTTATGTTTAAGTCCTTAATCCATCTTGAGTTAATTTTTGTATAAGGTGTAAGGAATGAATCCAGTTTCAGCTTTCTGCATATGGCTAGCCAGTTTTCCTAACACTATTTATTAAATAGGGATTTCTTTCCCCATTGCTTGTTTTTGTCAGGTTTGTCAAAGATCAGATGGCTGTAGATGTGTGGTGTTATTTCTGAGGCCTCAGTTCTGTTTCATTGCTCTATATTATCTGTTTTGGTACCAGTGCCATGCTGTTTTGGTAACTATAGCCTTGTAGTGTAGTTTGAAGTCAGGTAGTATGATGCCTCCAGCTTTGTTCTTTTTGCTTAGGATTGTCTTGGCTATGTGGGCTCTTTTTTTGATTCCATATGAAATTTAAGGTAGTTTTTTTCAATTCTGTGAAGAAAGTCAGTAGCAGCTTGATGGGGATAGCATTGAATCTACAAATTATTTTGGGCAGTATGGCTATTTTCATGATATTGATTCTTCCTATCCATGATCATGGAATGTTTTCCCATTTGTTTGTGTCCTCTCTTATTTACTTGAGCAGTGTAGTTCTCCTTGAAGAGGTTCTTCACACCCCTTGTAAGTTGTATTCCTAGATATTTTATTCCCTTTGTAGCAATTGTGAATGGGAGTTCACTCATGATTTGGCTTTCTGTCTGCTATTGGTGTATAGGAATGCTTGTGATTTTTGCACATTGATTTTGTATCCTGAGACTTTGCTGAAGTTGCTTATCCGCTTAAGGAGATTTGGGGCTGGGATGATGGGGTTTTCTAAATATACAATCATGTCATCTGCAAACAGAGACAATTTGAATTTCTCTTTTCCTAATTGAATACCCTTTATTTCTTTCTCTTTCCTGATGCTCTGGCGAGAATTTCCATACTATGTTGAATAGGAGTGGTGAGAGAGGGCATCCTTGTCTTGTGCCAGTTTTCAAAGGGAATGCTTCCAGCATTTGCCCATTCAGTATGATATTGGCTGTGGGTTTGTCATAAATAGCTCTTACTATTTTGAGATATGTTCGCTCAATATGTAGTTTATTGAGAGTTTAGCATGAAAGGCTGTTGAATTTTGTTAAAGGCCTTTTCTGCATCCATTGAGATAATCATGTGGTTTTTGTCTTTGGTTCTGTTTATGTGATGGATTACGTTTATTGATTTGTGTATGTTGAACCAGCCTTGCATCCCAGGGATGAAGCTGACTTGATCATGGTGGAGAAGCTTCTCGACGTGCTGCTGCATTCAGTTTGCCAGTATTTTATTGAAGATTTTCACATCGATGTTTATCAGGATATTGGCCTGAAATTTTCTGTTTTTGTTGTGTCTCTGCCAGGTTTTGGTATCAGGATGATGCTGGCCTCATAAAATGGGTTAGGGAGGAGACCCTCTTTTTCTATTGTTTGGAATAGTTTCAGAAGGAATGGTACCAGCTCCTCTTTGTACATCTGGTAGAATTCAACTGTGAATCTGTCTGGTCCTGGACTTTCTTTGGTTGGTAGGCTATTAATTACTGCCTCAATTTCAGAACTTGTTATTGGTCTATTCAGGGATTCGACTTCTTCCTGGTTCAGTCTTGGGAGGATGTATGTGTCCCGGAATTTTTCAATTTCTTCTAGGTTTTCTAGTTTATTTGTGTAGAGTGTTTATAGTATTCTCTATTCTCTGATGTTAGTTTGTATTTCTGTGGAATTGGTGGTGATATCCCCTTTATCATTTTTATTGTGTCTATTTGATTATTCTCTCTTTTCTTCCTTATTAGTCTGGCTAGCAGTCTATCTATTTTGTTGATCTTTTCAAAAAACCAGCTCCTGGATTCGTTGATTTTTTCGAAGGGTTTTGCAGGTCTCTATCTCCTTCAGTTCTCCTCTAATCTTAGTTATTTCTTGTCTTCTGCTAGCTTTTGAATTTGTTTGCTCTTGCTTCTTTTGTTAATTGTGATGTTAGGGTGTCAATTTTAGATCTCTCCTGCTTTCTCTTGTGGGCATTTAGTACTATCAATTTCCCTCTACACACTGCTTTAAATGTGTCCCAGAGAGTCTGGTATGTTGTGACTTTGTTCTCATTGGTTTCAAAGAACATCTTTATTTCTGCCTTAATTTCATTATTTACCAAATAGTCATTCAGGAGCAGGTTGATAAGTTTCCATGTAGTTGTGCGGT
>CAUYLZ010094219.1:0-80581 GCA_963573645.1 Pithecia hirsuta | reverse complement strand
CCTAACCACAAAACCACACAAAAAAAAAAAAAAAAAAAAAAAAAAAAAAAAAAAAAAAAAAAAAAAGAATCCTGGAATTTTCTTAAGAAACAAAATAGTTTGCAGAGTGGCTGTAACATTTACATTCCTGTCAGTAATATGTGAAGATCTCCACACTCTTACCAGCATGCATTATGGCCTATCGTTTATTAAACCTATTGTAATAAATGTGAAATAATATCTCATTTTGGTTTTAATCTGTATTGCCAAATGACTTATGATATAGACATTTTTAATGTGTTTATTAGCCATTTGTACATCAACTTTGTTAAACTGGCTATTTGAATCTTTTGCCCATTTTTTGATTAGGTTGTTTATTTCTTAATACTGAATATTAAAAATTTCTTGCAAGTTATGAATTAAAGTCTTTAAGTAGTGTTTCATAAATATTCTTCTCAGGTCTCTTTTGTGCTTTTTTCTTTTTTTTGAAAATTACTGTTTTTAAAATTTAGTATTTGAAATCTGCAGATATTTATCACATAAAACATGATACTTTGAAATATGTTCACATTGCAGAATGGCTAAATAAAGCTAGTTAACATATCTATTATATCACGTACTTACCATATTTGGACGATGAGATCATTTAAAATCTACTCTCAACTATAGTCACCATTTTTGTGTAATTGATCTGCGCTAATTTCTCCTACTTACTAAAATTTTGTATCATTTGACAAACATCTCCTCAATCTCACTCCTTTCCAACATCTAACTCATAGTAACCACCATTTGACTCTCTGCTACTATTAGTCTGTTTTAGATTTCACATATAAATGAGATCATGCACTATTTGTCTTTCTGTGCTTGACTTATTTCACTTAACATCATGTCCTCCAGGTTTATCCATGTTGTCACGAATGACAGGATTTCCTGTTTTAAAGTCTGAATAGTATTCCATTTTTTATGTATTACACATTATTTTTTATTTATCATCCCTTGATGGATATTTAGGTTGATTCCTTAACTTGGGTATTGTTAGTAATGCTGCAGTGAACATAGGAATGCAAATATCGCTTCAAAAACTTCATTTTATTTATTTTGTATTTATATGCAGAGGTAGATTTGGTGCATTTTATGGTAGCTCTAGTTTTAACATTTTGAGGAAATTCCATACTGTTTTTCATAATCGCTTTAAGCTTTTCTCTATTTGAAACTGGCCCAATTTCCTCATGAAATTAATGTTTACTTTTTTTATAACCATAGAAATTGACCATCTGTGGAAGAAAGTTAAATATTAAATTTTAACTCAATTTGAACTTGAACACAAGGAATGGTTATGTGCCAGTAAATAGCCCCTGGGCATCTGCCCAGGAGCTAATAACCTATACTGATTGTTCTCATAAGGTACATTTTCTGCCTTAAGGCAAATAAACAACCGAATCTGGAGAATCAGCTAATCTTCCTATGTTCCCTGAGTCCAGTCACGAAGGGCCCTTGTTCCTGGGCCTCAGGCTGAGAAAGGAATACTACAAAAGGGCTAGAGTCCCAGACCTTGCAGAAGCTTTATGAGACCTCTCCTCATCTATGTACAGAGTGGACAACTCTGAATCCCAGGCTGTTGCTTCCCGGTCTGGTGATGAATACCATAGCCTGGTGAGCCTAAATATATATATTTATATATTTTCTTCTCCCCTTCCCATTGCAATTCGCTTATTATAACATTTGCTTATTATATCATTTGCTTATTATATCTGCGTTGCCATTTATGTAGGATAAAGGTTGTTTACCCTTAAAGGTATTGTGTGTGTGTGTTTTCTTTTCCCTTCATGCATTTTCCGCACAGAACACCATTCTAGACTTAAAGCTTGAAACTTACATTTGTCTTATGAGTTTCTTTCACAGACAACTGATCCTGAGGCCTCCCAAGTAATGTCAAGATACTGAAACTCCTTAATTTCTGTTTTCCTAACTGACCACCTGCTTCCTGTTGACCAACTCCTTTTCCTTACCCCTCCATAATTTTTGTTTTCCTTCATATAGCTACATTTCTTCCTATTTAAACTCCCAATTTTAGTTGGTTGGGGAATGGATTTGAGTCTTATCTCTCATATCCTCTGCTGCAGCACCTGAATAAAGCCTTCTTCCCTGGCAACACTAACCTCAGTGATTGGCTTTCTGTGTGGTGAGCAATGGGACCTAGATCAACCATCTGAGATTTCAGTAAAATACTGAGTATAATGACAGCTGTGAGCTTGTCATATACAGCCTTTGCTATGTTGAAATACATTTTTTCTATACATAAATTGCAAAGGATATTTATTATGACAGGATGTGGAATTCTGTCAAATGCTTTTACTGCATCTATTAAAATAATCACGTGGTTTTTATCCTGCATTATTTAATGTAATGTATGACA
Source organism: Pithecia hirsuta (assembly GCA_963573645.1). Lineage (NCBI taxonomy): Eukaryota > Metazoa > Chordata > Mammalia > Primates > Pitheciidae > Pithecia > Pithecia hirsuta. The sequence goes on along the minus strand of CAUYLZ010094219.1, from coordinate 78,186 downwards.
TTTATTATTATTATTATTAAAATTATTTAGAGACAGGATCTCACTCAGTCCCCCAGGCTGGTGTGCAGTGATGCCGTCATAGCTCACTGTAGCCTCAAACTCCTGGGCTCAAGTGAGTCTCCTGTCTTGGCCCCATGTGTATCTAGGACTTAAAAGGTGCATGCCACCACACCCAGCTACTTTATTTCTTGTAGAAATGAGGTCTCACTTTGCTTCCTAGGCTGGTCTCAAATTACTGGCCTCAAACAGTTCTCCCATTTTGGCCTCCCACAGTGTTGGGATAATTGATGTGAGCCACTGCACCTGGCCTCACATTTATGAGTATGAATTATATTTCAGGCAATTCATAGATCTCCATTTATTTGAGGTCAGTTGCTCAAAATTTATTTTCTTTAGGTGGTGTCCTGTTTCCCTGATTTTTTGTTATTGATGTAGCAAGTAGTGGGTGTGGATCCTGTTTAGTATATGGATATCTAATTGTCACTGCACTTTGATTGAACAGACTATGGTTTCCTCAATAATCTCTCTAGAAAACAGTAAAAAAAAAAAAAAAATCAGTCTAACCAAAACTGGAAGAATTTATTTACAGATTTTTAAGTGGTTGAATTGATCTATATGTTTATTCTTATGCCAGTACCATAGTGTCTTGATTTACTGCTACTTTGTAGTATGTTTTGAAATCAGAAAGTGTGAGTCCTCCCAATTGGTTTTCCTTTTCAAATTGTTATGGCTATTCTGGGACAATTAAATCTTTATATAAAATATATACTTATCATCTCAATTTCAGAAAAATCAGCAGAGATTTTTATAGGGAGCGCATTGATTTTTGAGATTTATTTTAAAACTACTGCCATTTTAGCAATATTTTGTGTTCCACTCCATAAACAAGGAAGATCTTTTCATTTATGTAGGTATTAACTACTTTTAATAATATTTTGTTCGTTTCAACATACAAGTCCTGCACGTGTTTTGTTAATTTCTAATGGTTCTGTTTTTGATGCTGTTGTAAATGAAATTTTTTTTCTTTATTTCCATTTTGAATTCTTTATAGAAAAACAATTTCTGTATATTAATCACGTCTTGCAACTTGGTAGAACACATTTATTTGTTAGTTCTAATAGTTTCTAAATTTTATTTCTTAGAATTTTCTCTGTATCAAATCATTTTATCTGCAAACAGAGATAGGTTTATTGGTTCATTTCCAATCTGGATACTTAAAAAATGTTTTTTCCTTGCCTCATTGTCATAGCTATAACCTGCTCAATGGTGTTGAACAATGAGTAAAAAACACTTTAATCTTGTTCCTGATATTAGGAAAAACCTCTAATTCTTTTAAAATTCATTATGATGCTAGTTATGAGTTTATTACAGATGTTCTTTATCAGGTTGAGGAAGTTCACTTCCATTAAGAATTTAAATGTTTTTAATAATGAATGGGTGAATAACTTTGTCATAATTTTTCTTCTTGATATGGTCAAGTGTTTATTTGTTCTTTATTATATCAAATGTTATATTATACAAAATTGAAGTGAGTCTCACTTCATGATATACAAATTATTTGCATTTTTCAATTATTCTATAATTTATTTTTTTAACTTTCATTTAAGTTCAGAGGTGCATGTGTAGGTATATTATATAGGTAGATTGTTTTGGGAGTTTGGTATACAGATTATTTTCTTACTGAGGTAAAAAGCACAGTACCTAATAGTTTGTTTTCTTTTTTCAATCCCCACCCTCCTCTCATTCCTCCATTCACAAGTAGTTCTGGTGTCTGTTGTTCCCTTCTCTATATTCATATGTACTAAGTGTTTAGTTCCCACTTATGGGTGAAGACATGCAGTATTTGGTTTTCTGTTCCAGTGTTGGTATGCTTAGGATAATCTTCTCCAGCTCCATCCATGTTGTTGCAATGGACATGATCTCATTCTTTTTTATGGTTGCATAGTATTCCATTCTGTATATCTTCCAGATTTTTAATAAATCCAGTTTATCATTGATGAACATTTAGGTTAATTCCCTGTCTTTGTTACTATCAATTAATGCCAAGATTAATATATGTATGTATGCATCATTACAGTAGAATGATTTATATTCCATTGGGTATATAAAATCAATAATGGGATTACTGGATCAAATGATAGTTGTGTTTTAAGTTTTTCAGGAAATTGACAACTGCTTTCTACAGTCACTGAACTGCTTTACATCCCCACCAGCTATATATAAGCATTCCCTTTTCTCTACAACTTCACCAGCATCTGTTATTTTTTGACTTTTTAATAATGGCCATACTGACTTGTGTGAGATGCTATGTCATTGTGGTTGTGACTTGCATTTCTCTAACAAATAGTGATGTTGAGCATTTTTTATGTGCTTCTTGGCTGCATATATGTTTTCTTTGGAAAGTGTCTGTTAATGTTCTTTGCTCATTTTTAATGGGGTTATGTCTTTTTTGTTATTTGTTAAAGTTTTCTTATAGATTCTGGATATTAGACCATCATCAGACACATAGTTTGCAAATATTTTCTTCCATTTGGTAGGTTGTCTCTTTACTCTGTTGATAGTTTCTTTCATAGTATAGTGGCTCTTAATTTAATTAGGTCTCACTTGTCAGTTTATGTTTCTGTTGCAATTGCTTTTGCCATCTTTATTATGAAATCTTTGCCAGTTCCTATGAACAAGATGATATTTCTTAAGTTATATTCCAAAGGTTTTATAGTTTTAGGTTTTACATTTAAGTCTTTGATTCATCTTGAGTTGATTTTTGTATATGGTACAAGGAATGAGTCCAGTTTCAATCTTCTACTTATGGCTAGCCAGTTATTACATCACCATTTATTAAATAGGGAGTGCTTTTCCCATTGCTATTTTCTTGCCAAATTTGTTGAAGATCAGATGATTGTAGATATGCAGATTTCTAGGGTCTCTATTCTGTTCAATTTGTCTGTGTGTCTATTTTTCAACAAGTAACATACTTTTCTGGTCACTGTAGCTTTGTATTATGGTTTGAAGTTGGGTAATGTGATTTCTCCAACTTTGTTCATTTTTCTTAGGATGACTATGGCTACTCCAGTTCTTTTTAGTTCCATATAAATTTTATGATAGTTTTTCTAATTATGTAAAAAATGTCACTGGCAGTTTGATAAGGAATAGCACTGAATACGTAAATTGCTTTGGGCAGTATGACTATTTCAACAATATTGAGTCTTCCTGTCCAGGAGCATTAAATGTTTTCCATTTATCTGTGTCATCGCTGACTTTGAGCAGAGTTTTGTAATTCTCATTGTAGATTTTCACCTTCCTAGTTAGCTGTATTCGTTGGTATTTTATTTTTTCTGGCTATTGTGAATGGCATAGTGTTCTTGATTAGACTCTCACCTTAGTTATTGTTGCTGTATAGAAATACTCCTAATTTCTGCACATCGATTTTGTATCCAGGTAATTTTTTAAGGTTGTTTATCAGACTTAGGAGCTCTTGGGAAGAGACTATGAAATTTTCTAGGTATAGAATCACATTAGGTGCAAGGAGATAGTTTGACTTCCTCTCTCATTATATGAATATCTTTTATTACTTTTTCTTACCTGGCATAGAACATCCAGTCCAATCCTACATTGAGTAAAAGTGGTGAGAGTGGGCATTTTTGTCTTGTTCCAATTCTCAAGGGGAATGTTCCCAGCATTTGCCCATTCAGTATGCTGATGACTGTGTGTTTGCCATAGAAAGCTTTCTTGTTGTTATGCTTCCTCAATGCCTTGCTTGTTGAGGATTTTAAGATGAATGGATGTTGGATTTTATCAAAAGCCTTTTCTGCATCTATTGAGATAATTGTGTTGGTTTTGTTTTTAGTTCCTTTTATGTGATGAATCACATTTATTGATTTTCATATGTTGAACCAATCTTTCACCCTAGGGATAAAGGCTACTTTATAATGATGGATTAGCTGTTTGATGTGCTGCTAAATTTGGTTTGCTAGTACTTTGTTGAGGATATTTCCATATATGTTTATCAAATATATTAGTCTAAGGTTTTCTTTTTTGTTGTGTCTCTACCAGGTTTTCATATCAGAGTGATTCTGGCCTCCTAGAATGTGTTAGGTAGGAGTCCCTCCTCCTTAATATTTTAGATTAGTGTCAGTAGAAATGGTATCAGCCTTTCTTTATACTGGTAGAAATTAAGCTGTGAATCCATCTGGTCCTCAGCTTCTTTTGGTTTGTAGGGTTTCTATTATAGATTCAATTTTGGAACTTACTATTGGACTATTCAGAGATTCAATATTTTTATAGTTCAATATAGAGCTGTTGTATGTTTCTAGGAATTTTTTTTTTCAAGTGTTCTACCTTGGTGTATAGAAGTGTTCAAGCAATTTCTGAGAGTTTTTTGTATTTCTAGGGATTGGTGGTAACAACCTCTTTTTCATTTCCAATTTTATTTATTTAGATCTTCTCTTTTTTATTAGTCTAGTCAGTGGTCTATCAATTTTATTGTTTTGAAAAAATCAGCACCTAGATTTGTCGATCTTTTGTACGGTTTCTTGTGTCTCAGTTTCCTTCAGTTCAGCCCTTACTTCGGTTATTTCTTGTCTTCTACCTTTGGAGTTGATTTGCTCTGGTTTTTCTAGTTCTTCTGGCTGCAATGTTAAGTTGTTAATTTGAGATCTTTCTAACTTTGTGATATGTGCATTTAGCAATATAAAATTCCCTCTTAACACTACTTTATCTATGTACCAGAGATTCTGGTATGTTGAACCTTGGTTCTCATTAGTAGCAAATAATTTCTTTATTTCTGCATTAATTTCAATATTTACCAAAAAGTAATTTAGGAGCATGTTGTTTAATTTCCATGTAATTGTACAGTTTTGAACAATGTTCTTAGTGTCGATTTGTATTTTTATTGTGCTGTGGTCTGAGTATGGTTGGCATAATTTTTTTTATAATTTGTTGAGAATTGTTTTATGACTGCTTTTGTGCTCCATTTTAGAGTATGTGCTAGAGTATAATATATATTCTATTGTTTTGGTGTGGAGAGTTCTGTAGATGTCTAATAGGTCTATTTGGTCAAGTGTTGAGTTCAGGTCCCAAATATCTTTATTTTTCTGCCGCAATGATCTGTCTAATATAGTCTCTTTAGTGCTAAAGTTTCCACTGTTATTGTGTGGCAATCTAAGTCTCCTTACAGGTTTCTAAGTACTAATTATGTAAATTTGTGTGCTCCTGTTTTGGGTGCATATATTCATAAGATAGTAATATCTTCTTGTTGAATTAAATACTTTACAATTACATAATGCCTTTCTTTGCCATTTTTGATCTTTGTTGGTTTAAAGTCTGTTTTGTCTGAAATTAGAATAGCAATCCTTGCTTTTTTCTGTTTTCTGTTTATTTGCTGGGCTTTTCTGCATCTATTGTCTTTGAACCTATGGGTGTAACTGCATAAGAGAGAGAAGTTTCGAAGACAGGATAACATTGGGTCTTCCTTTCTTTATGCAACTTGCCACTCTGTGCCTTTTATTTGGGGCATTTAGCCCATTTACATTCAAGGTTAATCTTGATATGTACAGATTTGATTTAGTCATCCTGTTCCTAGCTGGCTAATATGCAGAGTTGATTGTGTACTTGCTTTATATATCAATGATTTATGTATTTAAATGTGTTTTTCTGGTAGCTGGTAATGGTCTTTCCGTTCCATATTTAGCACTCCCTTAAGGACTTCTTATATAGCAGAAATGGTGGTAATGAATTTCATTAGCATTTATTTTTCTGAAAATAATCTTATTTCTCCTTCGTGTATTAAGCTTATTTTGGCAGGAATAAAATTCATGATTGGAATTTATTTCCTTTATGAATAATGTATATGGGCCACTAGTGTCTTCTGGCTTGCAGTGTTTCTGCTGAAAGGTCCACTATTAACCTGATGGGATACCATTTTTAGGTGACCTGCTCCTACTCTTTTGCTGCCTTTGTCATTTTTTTCTTTATTTCAACCTTGAAGAATCTGATAACAATGTGTCTTAGGGATAGTTGTCTTGTATAGTATCTTGCAGGGGGTCTCTGCACTTCCTGAATTTTAATATTGGCCTCTAGCAGAATTGGAGAAATTTTTAATTGATATTGTCAAATATGTTTTCCAAGTTACTTGTTTTTGCTTCTTGTTTCAGGGATGTAAATGAGTCATAAATTTGGTCTCTTTACATAATCCTATATTTCTCAGAAATTTTGTTCAATCTTCTTTATTCTTTTCTCTTTACTTTTATCTGAGTGTTTTCAAAGATCTGGCCTTCATGCTCAGAGATTTGTCCCTCAGCTTGGTTGATTCTACTGTTAATATTTTAGATTGTATTATGAAATTTTTGAAATGAGTTTTTCAGCTCTATTAGGTCAGTTTAGTTGAGCTCATTGTTTTATCATGTTCTTAGATTCCTTGGATTGGGTTTCAAATTTTCCCAAATCTCAATGATCTTCATTTCTATCCATTCTCTGAATTCTGTCATTTTGTAACCAGGAACGGAGTGGGGCATCCCAAAGATGCTTCCAGTTCCCCATTCTGAAGTCCTTGGCCTCTCTTACCCCAAAAATGGGGAAAAGGGCCCCAAAGGCATGGTGAGCTTACCATTCGAATAAATATAGTGGACCCGAAGAGTTTTGCAAAAAAGTGATTTGTTAGGCAGAGAGAGACAAAGAGAGAGAGATCCCACGCTGTTGTGGGAGTGGAATCTGGAGGGGATATCCATATAGGTAAGGAGCAGCGGAGTTTTAACCCTGGAGTTATTCCCTCTTCATTCATGTTCTTGTCCAATGAGAGGAGTTCTTTCAAACTTCCTCTGGAGTGATTGATCTTTGACTCTGATACCTGATTGGCTGCTTGCTCCACAATAGAGCCCCCTCCTCCCAGAGCTTTCAGGGGCGTTTTGGACAAAGAAGCCCACCTGGATTCCTCTACCTAGCCTGCTCCCGGGAAACCCAAACAAAGAACTCTATGTTTGCAGATGGGGGCGTAGATGGAGGTCTGGCTCTGGGAAAGTCCTGCCTTTGAAACAATGCCCCTCGTGGACCCAGGAAGAGAAGTTTTTTTTTTTTCTTTGAAACAGTCCCTCAATTTCAGCCATTTCAGCCTGTTTAAGAAACTTCCTGAGGAACTAGTGGGTTTGTTTGGAGAAAATAGGACACTGTCTTTTTGAGTTACCAGAGATTGTGTGCTCTTTCTTTCTTATCATCGTAGACTGTCGTTCCTCCAGTCTTTCAAGTTGTCTTCCTTTGGATGGGGTCTTTGCTTTTATCTTCTTTGATGCCTTTGGGGGCTTGATTGTGGTATAAAGTAGGTTCAATTAACTAGTTTCATATCTGGAAGATTTTAAGGGGATAAGTCTCAGCTCAGCACTCTTAGGCTGTGTGTGCCAATTCTGAGGGGCTGATATATGGCTCCTTGCTTTGTTCTGTGGCTCCTCAAGTTTAAAAACCTGCTGTGCTGGAGGGTCCAATGTGTTCCCAGTCCACTAGCTACACCACTTTGATTGGCAGTGCTGGCCAAAGCATTTTGTTGGCATAGTGGCAGTGGGATCCATGCTTGCTTGTGTGTGCCAGCAGTGTGGCAGGGTACCCATGCATGGGCTGGTGAGGCATACTGGAGGGAGTGGGGCTGCAGCATTCCTGCTTGTACCTATGCCAGTGGCCTCTAATCTTTTTATATGTTGTTGGATTTGGTTTGCTTATATCTTCTTGAAGATTACCCCATATATATTGATAAGAAATATTGGTATGTAGCTGTTTTTCTCTTCTCGAGATGACATTGTCTGTTTTTTAATCATTTTTTAATCTATTTAAAAATTTTTTTTTCTCTTTTATCATCTTGTAAATGTTTAAGATTGGTGTTATTTAAGCTTCTGATAAAATTAGACGTTTGTTTAAGTATATATTTTATTGCCTTTTAGGTTTTGGGGTACATGTGAAGAACATGCAAGATTATTGCATAGGTACATACATGGCAATGTGGTTTGCTGCTTTCCTCCCCATCACCTATATCTGGCATTTCTCCCCATATTATCCCTCCCCAACTCCCCACCCGGGAGTTGGTAAAATTAGACATTAAGGGAACCTCATCCTTGACTCTTATTTATGGGAAGTTTTAAAATTGCCATTATAAAAGCTTTATTGTTACAGGTTGATTTCTATTTTCTGTTTCTTCTTATGTGGGTTTTAGAAGTTTTGTATTTGTGGTAACCTATTTCATCTAAGGTGTCTAATTTGCTTTCATACAGTTGTTCATGTTGTTTCTTATAATACTTTTTATTTCTGTAACATCAGTAAAAATACCCCTCTTTTATTCTAAATTTAACGCATTTGAATCATCTCTATTTTCATTTTTGGTAAGTCTAGCCATAGTTGCCAATTGATTAATGTTTTCAAATAAGCAAATTTTGGTTGTATTGATTTGTGTCTATTATTTTTATAGTCTTTATTTTATTTCTATTCCTATGTTTATTATTCACTACCTTTTGCTTTATTTTTATAAATTCTATTATCTAAAAATAAAAACATAAGTGAAATAATCAATGGAAATGTCAAACTGGAAAAGTTATAATTTTTATATCACAAACAATATGTAATATCCCTGTTATCGACAGAGCTTATACAAATTAAGAAAATAACAACATTTAAAGTCAGACATTGTGCAAGGAGAGAATTATAAATGCATACATAATACACAGAAATAAACACTAATATTCCTTAATCACATGAAAAAATAGTATTTTTTTAAAAGAAGAGAAACGCTACCTTAAGGCATTATTTTTATTCTACTACAACAATTCAATGTTTTGATGACATAAAACAATAATATGATTAATACATTAGCAAGGCTTGGTATGATGGCTCATGTCTTTAATCCCAACACTTTGGGAGGCAGAGGCAGGAGGATCTCTTAAGCTGGGTAATTTGAGACTATCCTGGGCAACATAGGGAGACCCTGTCTCTACAAAATACATACATATATGTATATATATATATAACAACAAAGCAATGTGGTGCACATGTGTGGTCCCAGTGTCTCTGGAGGCCGAGATGGGACGGACAGTCACTGGAGCCTGGAAAGTCTAGACTGCAGTGAGCCATGTTCACCCAAGTGCACCTCATTTTGGGCAATAGAATGAGACTTTGTCTCAACAACAACAAAAAAAAGGTAAAGAAATAAGCAAGAGACCGGAATAGACATTTTTCAAAAGAATACATAAAGATCATTAACAGATAATAAAATACCCAATGTTACTATAAATTAAGGAATTACAGATTAAAATCACAATGCAATCTTATACCTGTTAGAATAACTACAATTTAAAAAAAGTGTTGGCGAGAATGTGTAGGAAATGTAACAATTGGACACTGTTTGTGAAAATATAAATTAGCATATCCATTATGGGAAAGAGTAGGAAGGTTTTTCATTAAACTAAAAGTAGAATTACCATATGATCCATAATCCCATGTCTGAGTATTTACCTGAATGATTTGAAATCAGTATATCATAGAGATATTGTGTTCCTTTGTTTATTGCAGCACTACTCACAGTAGCTAAGATACAGTACTATCCTAAGTGTCCAACAACAATGATTGGATAAAGAAAATGTAAAATATTTGGGAGGCCGAGGTGGGCGGATCACGAGGTCAAGAGATCGAAACCATCCTGGCCAACACGGTGAAACCCCGTCTCTACTAAAAAGACAAAAAAATTAGCTGGGCATGGTGGCACATGCCTATGGTCCCAGCTACTCAGGAGGCTGAGGCAGAAGAATCGCTTGAACCCAGGAGGTGGAGATGGCAGTGAGCCGAGATTGCGCCACTGCACTCCAGCCTGGTGACAGAGCAAGACTCCATCTCAAAAAAAAAAAAAAGAAAAAAAGAAAATGTAAAATATAATACACATGATAGAATACCATTCAGCCTTAAAAAAGAAATAAAATCTTTTTTTTTCTTTTTTTGAGACAAAGTTTCACTCTTGTTGCCCAGGCTGGAGTGCAATGACATGATCTTGGCTCACTGCAACCTCTGCCTCCGTGGTTCAAGTGATTCTCCTGCCTCAGCCTCTCGAGCAGCTGGGATTACAGGCACCCACCACCACACCCAGCTAATTTTGCATTTTTAGTAGAGACAGGGTTTAGCTATGTTGATCAGGCTGGTCTCAAACTCCTTACCTCAGGTGATCCACCCACCTTGGCCTCCCAAAGTGCCGAGATTACAGGCATGAGCCACCGTGCTCATGTCTGTAATCCCAGAATTAGAATTAGAGAGCATTATGCTAAGCAAAATGTGCCAAACACCAAATGATAAATATCGTATGTTCTCACTTATATATATAGCCCAAAATAAACTCATTGAGGAAGAACATAGAATGGTGATTACCAAAGGCCAGGAGGTCGGGAATGAACAGATAATAATCAAAGAGTGCAAAGTCTTGGTTAAATATGAAGAATGCTTACTTTTTTGATCAATAGAATAATGTGCTTAATATAGGTAATAATTGAGTACTATACATTTCAGTATCACTAAAAGAGTAAATGTTTAACATTCTCATTACAAAAAATATAAAAAATGGTTACATATATGTTAATTACTTTACTTCACATTATATTAAAAATTATAGTACCACTTCATACTTTATAAATATATACAACTATAATTTGTCAACATGCAATATATTTTTTAAATAGACAAGAAAAATGTTTTAAAACTGGTACTGGGACTACAGATTCTCTAAATGGGAAAATATCTGAGCCTTTAATTGTAGCATGAAAACAAACAGAAAACAAAACAAATAAGAAATCAGTGACAAGCAAAAAGATCACAGACCTAAATGTTAAAAGCAAAACTTTAAAATATTTTAAGAACATTTTAGTAAGCATTTTGTTGAATTGGTTTAAGTCAAAACTTCCTGACGTAAAGAATGTATAAGCATAAAGGAAAAGACTGAAATTGTACTAACAAATTTGAGTATTTTAAAAAGTTTGCATAACCACACTATTTCCAAAATTTAACAATAAACCAGCAACACTTAGGGAATGTAGTGCTTATAAACATGAAGTGATTAGTTTCTGGAACATATAAACAATTGCTACAAATCAATGTATTTTTTTTTTTTTTTTTTTTTGAGACAGAGTCTCCCTGTGTCGCCAGGCACTAGGCTGGAGTGCCGTGGTGTGATCTCGGCCCACTGCAACCTCTGCCTCCCAGGTTCAAGCAATTCTCCTACCTCAGCCTCCCAAGAAGCTGGGACTACAGGTGCGTACCACCGCACCCAGCTAATTTTTGTATTTTTTAGTAGTGACAGTGTTTCACCAGGTTGGCCAGGATGGTCTTGATCTCTTGATCTCGTGATCCACCCGCCTCGGCCTCCCAAAGTGCTGGGATTACAGGCGTGAGCCATCGTGCCCGGCCCAATTCAATGTATTTAAAAAAATGAAAGATAAGCAAAGGATATAGGGAGTCAATTTACACAAGTCACTTACATGACTGAGAAACATGGATGAATTCTCAACCTCACTGATAATCAGGTAAACTCAAAATCACACTGTTACCATGTCTTGTTTATTATGAACATAGCAAAACAAAGTTTGACAGTACAAAGTGTTAGCATCAATGTAGAGTCCTGGGTGCTCTCAGACACATATGGTAGGAATATAAAGAGGAATAACTATTTTAGGGAAAAATTTGGCATAATTTCATAAACTTGAAGTTGATTATACCCACTGGGCCTCCTGTCAATCTGTCTATATCTAACTTCCAGCAATATGTCAATTACAGTTAAAGTGTTCCTACTGATACTAAATCCAGTTGTGGGCTTCTGCTCCTTGTCTAGTAAGCTCTCTGTCTCTCCAGTGTTCAGGGCAGCAGTTTGTCTTATGACTTCAGTTCTCTAATAGATCAAAGATTTGTTGATTTTGAATGTTTTTTTCTTATTGTGAAGAAACTTATTACAGTGTTTGTTCAATTCTTCCCTCACTTTCTTTGTGCTATTTTTTGTCATATATTTTAGTTTTGTATTTGCTAATAACACAAAAATGTTTCTATTTTTGTGTTAGTTGTCTTTTAGAGCAATTAAAATTAAGATAACCCATTTAATTTTACTTTTATTATCTATTCACTGTGTTCTTCATTAATTTGTACAGAATCAAGTCTCTGACCTTTCTCATATCTGTTCTTTCTGATTTTTTTTACCATTTCTAGTAGACTAGAACTGGTACTGTAACTGGAAAGGGATCCCAATCCAGACCCCAAGAGAGGTCTCTTGGATTTCATATAAGAAAGAATTTGTGGCAAGTCCATAAACCGAAGTGAAAACAATTTCATGAAGAAAGTAAATGAATAAAAGAATGGCTTATCAAGAAATAACCATAAAAATGGTTGCCCATTTTTATACCCATTTTTTTATGCATGAATTTTCCAGGAAAGGGGTGGGCAATTCCCGGAGCTGAGGGTTCTTCCCCCTTTAAGACCATATAGGGTAACTTCCTGACATTGCCATGGCATTTATAAATAATCATGGCAGTGATGAGATTGTAGCAGTGAGGACAACCACAGGTCATTCTCATCTCCATCTTGGTTCTGCTGGGTTTTAGCCAGCTTCTTTACTGCAACCTGTTTCATCAGCAAGGTTTTTATGAACTGTATCTTGTGCCAACCTCCTATCTAATTCTGTGACTTAGAATGCCTAACCATCTGGGAATGCAGCCCACTATGCCTCAGCCTTATTTTGCCCAACCCCTATTTAAGATGGAGTTGCTCTGGTTCAAACACCTCTGACATTTCCCTCATCTCTTTTATAAGATATCCCTTAATCTTAAGGGTTGTAGAGCGGCAAAGATCCATCTTCTGTAACTCCTTCAGGCTGAATAGGGGTGATGTTATTCCTGCTTAGCTATTAGGGTCTCTTGTATTACAGGTAGATAGGAGCCCAGTCAGGAAGTATCAGTGTGATGAAGGCCATTCATAACTATGAGTTCCTACAAAAGGTGATATTTTAATAAGTGTTCAATTTAAGAAAATACTGAGTAAGCTTATTCTGCATTCCTACACACAGAGTACAATAGCAAATATATTCCACAAAAGTAAAGTAAAATAAGCAAAATTATCCCAAGTAAACTTAAATTAGAAGACTTTCCATGAACTGGGCAACTATTGGAACCAGGCTGACATGGGGTCACTAGCTGTTCAAATATATGCCCAGAATTAGAATATTGATCCAGATTTTTACATTACCCATCTCTCTTGTTTGTTCTGAGCGGCAGCCAGAGATCATTTGTTGGGTCACAGGAATAAGCAAAGTCTGTCTAAAATGCAGGAAAAAAAAACCCATAAAAACCTCTGATGAGACTAGAATCTGATAACAAGTGTAGTATAGTTCTTGAAACATAGTTTATTTCTCCAGTCTCCCATTTTCACTAAAAAGAAATCGTAGTAAGACTGACTTGCTTTATTATACTTGGCTTAATTATTTATATAAAGTGGAGCAAGAACAATTATCTTTCACATAGGCTTTTTAAGTTGGTTTTGATTGAACTCTGTTCCATAAGGAATCTCATACAAGACTGTTTTCTTTTAAAGCTGAGCCCAGCCATGGAGTTGTATGGTCAAATACCTATGAGTTGGGTAAATTCCTCTCCTCTTGAGGTCTCAAGACAACCTGGGGCTCCTGGGCATGTCAGAAAGTGACATTCTTTATTTATCTCATGTCAAGAACCCTGTACAGGAACTCTGTAGACAAGGTATGAGGCCAGTTTTCCTAAGGGGCTTCTATTGGCTCTACATGTAAAATTGGATTCCTTAAAAGAAAGCATGTTATTCCAGTCAAAGCCTTGGTGAAATAAACAATTTATCCAATTGTGTCCTGTTGCAAAATAAAACATTCTTATGGAGCTTATGCAAATAACTATATTGCCACAATTTAAGATACTCACAAACATATTTCCAAATTTTAGAGAAATCAGGTAGAGAGAAACAAATACGCTCTAAATGTTGTTCAAAGGAGTATACTTTACACAGTTGTTAAAGGCTGTAAATAACTCAAAAGAAAAGTTTTCCCGACTCTTAAAAACAAAACAAAGGATGGGCAATGTTTTTAAGCAAAGTCAAAAAATAATTACTTCCATCTTCTATTAGTCTAGTTCATGCAGTTAACTCCTGTTCTTCTTGATATTCATGAATATTTCAGCTCTCCATGAGAGTCCTGAAAGTTTTTCCTCTATTCTGATATTATAATGTTCAAAGCTATCAGAAACCTCCATTCGAGAGGACCTGTTAAAGTCCTATAGTTGATTATAAAACCAACTTATAAAGAGGACTAAAACAAAACAATTGTCTGTGGATGAAAAAAAAATGCCTTAGGGAAGCCTCTATTAAAGCCACAGTTGACTGGGAATTTTGTTTACTTCTGTGGCATACAACAATTTCACATAACAATTATAACTATTAATAACATACACTAAGTCATATCAGAATTTTGGGAGTTTCTCATAATTTTGGAACACATACCAATGACACTTTTATACAAATACAGCCCAAAGAAAGCCAAACACCATTTCATATTTGACAATGCTTTCTGTATGATTTTTATACCAAATAAGCCAAAGGTCATTTTTGCATTAATGCACTATTAATGTTAAACTTTATCCTTAATACAACTTTACAGACATTTCTAACCAATTTTAATGTTTGCCATAAGGTAAGATTCTCATAAGCCTTTTGTAACATGTTACAAGATTTTGTTAAGAAGCAGATCAGTGTTAAGAAAAACCTGTTGTGCTTTTATTCTTTTTCAGTTGTTCAGTAAATCTTCAATTTATAGGAAAACTGTACAGTCTTTTAAATTTAGCCAATATGTTCAGACATAGTGTTTATTTTACACAATTCTAACTTAAAACAATCATCTGAACTTCTAAACTTAAGCAAGAAATCCACACTCCCATGCCCTCTTATAATCTTTCAACAAAAATATATTCTATATTCCTTGCATGCCTTGCATGTAGAGCTGTTTCTTTAGTAGTCTCAAATACATGTTACACTGCTAACTCCTAGCAACTTTTACTCTTGGTGAAATAGCTGGTTAGAAGGTGATTGTAATTATGTCCCAGGTGTGGAGCTTAGGACATCAGAAAGAAGGGCAGATAAAGGCTTACTTTTTCCAGCATAGCTAGGGGACATGACTCTCCACATGTCCCTATGCCTTATCAAGAATCTAATGCTTCAAAGTAAGTAAAATGAACAATTGTCAAAAGTCAAAGAAGCAGTTTACGACCTTAAAGCATTTAGTAAACTTAATATCTGGCCTGCCTGATTTAGACCAAATATCTTTATTTTACCAAAAATCTTTAAAGCTGTTTTTATTTCTCAAAGATTATTTAAGTCATGTGAACTAAAAGGTATTGCACTTTTTAATTTTTTGATAAAATATGCGATTTAAACACTATTTTAAAACCAATTAAAGTTTTTTTTTTTATATCACACACACAACACATACAAATACAGATACAGAAGAAGAGCCAGTACTTGTAAGATTTTTAATTTGCTAGATTCCTAATTGGATTATTGGCTTTAGGGTGGAATCTTTGGAGGAAAAGGGCCAGAAAAGCATACAGTTTCTACAGCCTAATAGGCAGGCACAAATGGAAGACAAAACAGATCTCTAGAAATTAAGGGTCCCATAGTTATAACAGATACTGGATCCCAAAAAGAGGGAATCAGACCATCTCCCATGGGAGTCTTATTTCTCAATGTGGGGTAGGTACATTTCTATACTTTCCAGGTAGTCAAGAGCATGCTTCTCTGATCCAAACATGGAAAGAGCTGAGTTTCACCCCATAACTGCCATTAACAATCCCCCAAACTGTATTTCCTACCTAGTTATTACACACCAAAGTTCTCTCATAATTTGAAGTAGTTGCTGATACTTCCAAAAGTCAAAAAGGTCAGATAATGTAATGCAAAACAAAACAAAACTTTAGATTTTGAAAGGAATCTGTCCACTTCAAATTCCTAGGGTTTCATGAGGGAAACAGAGGTGTTATGTTTTTCCCCAAAACTGGGTCTGTGGTGCCTCCCCTGTTTTTCCCAAGGAGTCCAAGTCTATTAGAGCTTCAATCTCTGGTTTTAATTAATCTGACTTTTAAATATAGCACTGTTTATAAAAGTCCTTTTAAATTTCTTATTACCTGACTTTAGTCAGGCCAAATAGTATTTATTTCTGTGCTCAGAGAAAGAAAATTCAAGACAGTCTGTGGAGGGGAGGAGAATCAACAAATGTTAAAGATCACACAGGTATCAAACCAGAAAGGACTCATTCTCTAAACTGGGAATGGAACCCTGAACCCAGGCTACCATGGTGGTTGTGGAGACCAAGACAAAGTACTGCCACATGGTTACAAGGTCAAGCTCCCAAGGACATGACTGACCAGTTTGCTGGGCCATCTTAATCAGCAAGCTTACAGGTGTCCTAGGCCCACATTCCATCCTAAGGTACCAGTCTTTATGACAAAACAATACAGAAAGACACACAAAGCACACCAGATTTGCTACAGCTTAAGACTAGCCTTGAAAATCCTTTTTCCCATTAATCAAAATTCTACACAGGAGAAAAACAGTAATTTTTACCATTTATTTAACCAGTTTGAACAGAGAGAGAGAGGCCAGAAGTCTAACTGGTGAGAAATTCTTACCCTTTTGTTTGCATGCCAGGCTCAGTGTTCCCTTTCCCTGAGTGGCCCTAGTGACCTGGCTTGTTGTGTGCTGGCCTAACAGACTCCATCTTAGATGTGAGCCAGATAAACCCGATTTTAACCTTTCCCTCCCCACCATTTCTGTTTTGGGTGCACACCTGGGTCACGTTGTACTCAGAACCTTGTAACCATTGTAACCACATCCTGCTTGGCAAGTTCCCCTGCTATTGTGAATACCCCCTTGGTGATTGTATGGAAATACCCTTACCCGCAACCACTTCCCCTTAATCAGCATTTTTCTGCTTCTGTAAAATTCCACTTTGCCACACCCTTTCTCTAAGCAAGGTATAGAAAGGAATGAAGCCCCTTCCTCAGGACCGAGAGAATTTTGAGCATTAGCCATCTCTTGATCTCTGGCCATAAAGGACTCCTTATTCAAACTCAGAGTGTGGAGCTTTCCTTACAACTCGCTTGGTTACAACATTTGGAGGCCCAGCGAGATTTGCCACCGGGCGCAGACCAGACTTGCTCCGTGCTTCCCTGGATTAAAAGGTGGGCTGTAGGGGAGGCACACCCTGAGACGTTCCAGGGCCCCATAGGCCACCACTTTCTGGAGGAGAGCAGATCGATTCCTGGTGTGCCCAACCAAATTATTCCTCCGAGTCCTCAGTCCTGCTCCGCAGAGAAGGTAAGACAGATCTGCCCGGGTTATTTCTGGAGGCAAACCCTGATAAGGATCAATCCTCAAAGGAGTCAATCAATTCTCCGGGATGCCAGGAATGACTCCTGTATTCTGACTGGCTTAAGAAATTGCAAGCCTGTATTCTGAAAATTGTAAAAACTTCCACAACCTCTGAGTGTATGTGTGAGTGCATGGGGACTTTGGAGGCTTGCCTCTGAGGATCCAGTTTGTGGCTCCACGGTGAAAGAGTCCAAGTGGGCCCTAACAGAGTCCAAGTGGGCCCTAACCTGTGGTTCCATGGTGACCTCATATGGCTTAAAGACAGCATGGGGCTAGGCCTGATCTGAGTCGGGGGTTTATACCGACCTGTTTATGCCATGAGGTGCCTAAAGTCCCTGCAAGGGGTGCGGCCAGAAGAAGAGCCAGTACTTGTAAGATTTTTAATTTGCTAGATTCCTAATTGGATTATTGGCTTTAGGGTGGAATCTTTGGAGGAAAAGGGCCAGAAAAGCATCCTATATGGGACCTCCCCTTTTTGTCTGTCTCTGAAACTGCCATAATCGTTTGTCTATTCCAGTGTCTGTTGTCCTGTTTGTCTCTAACATCTTAATTTGTATGTCCCGTCGTCCTTACTGCCTGAGATGATTGGGCGAGAACTTCTTCAAGGTCCTCAGTACAGACTTCCTATTACAGGAGGGCAAATCCCTCATTAGTCATTTGGGCTGGCCATCCCACTCCTGTCTTTTCTGTCAAAAACAAATCAGGTGTTGTTATGGAGAAAATTGTACAAAACATCCACCTGTCTGGGATTTCTGGCACCATAAAGGTTGTTGGCGCCTAGATTGTCATACCCCACGCCCCAACGACTGGTCAGACTTCTCCTTAGACCAGTGGTAGATACAAAATAGCCATCCTGTTGACCTCCTTGCCCACCTTTTTTGTCATCCCATAACTTTCCCCGTGCCCTTAAATAAGGCACTGCGCCGGGAGACCTACGCCCATATAGCCCTACACCTTCTACACTCCTATTACATCCCTTCGTGGCAATTCTCCAATCTTCAGGGAGACTCAGTAGTCCTTATCTTCCTCATCCCCATCCTTTACCCCTAACAACTCTTTTCCCCATGTCCCAATAAGTCCAGCATCTCCAAGACTTGGCTCTGTCCTCCCTCATGACTCTGTCAACACTCCAGGATGCTGGAGGACAGAGTCCCGGTTCTGTCATTAATTCTGTCTGTTTAAATTTAGTCTCCCTCCTGTTTACTTTGTCTGTTAAGTTCTAACTCAGTAATGGGAATGTCTTCATCTCAACCTTCCTCTCCCTTTCAATGTATGTTGAAGAATTTCTTTCTTAGGTTTTTTGGATAACTACAGAGTCCGCCTTACAAAAGGTAGACTCCGGAATCTCTGTGAAGTGGAATGGCCAAACTTTGGAACTGGATGGTCCTCGATGGGGTCCTTGGATCCCCTGATGGTCCAGACTGTTTGGCAAGTCATTACTGGAACGCCTGGATACCCTGATCAATTTCCCTATATTGATCAATAGCTAGACTTAGTCCAGAACCCTCCCCCTTGGCTCCGATCTTGTGCCCCCATAGTCCTTCATCCAAGGTCCTTCTGAGCCGTACTTCTCCTTTGCCACGACCCTCAGCTCCCTCTGCTCCTCCTGTTCTGCCCCCTTCTGAGGAGTAGGAAAACTCTCTTCACCTCTTGCCTCCACCCTATAATCCTCCCACTCCCATGGGATCCCTCTCTGTCTCCTTGTCCTCATCTCCTGTGGACTCTCTGCCTATTGCTTCCCGACTATGGCCTCAGCAGGAGGAGGCTGCCCCACTCCTCCCTTAAGGGAGGCACCATCCCCACCAGGTAGTGAGACTTCTGTCCCGTTTTTGGTCTATGTTCCCTTTTCTACTTCTGACCTGTACAACTGGAAGGCTCAAAACCCACCTTTCTCTGAGAAACCTCAGGTCCTAACCTTGCTGGTTGAGTCCATACTCCAGACTCATCAGCCCACCTGGGATGACTGTCAGCAGTTTCTCCTGACTCTTTTTACATCTGAAGAGAGGGACCATATTCGAAGGGAAGCCAGAACGTTTTTCCTTACTTCAGTCAGTAGGCCAGAGGAGGAGGGCTGAGACCTCCTAGAGGAGGTTTTTCCTTCTACTTGGCCTGACTGGGACCCAAATACCTCAGGAGGGAGGAGAGCTTTGGACGATTTCCACTGGTATCTCCTTGCAGGTATCAAAGGAGCCACTCAGAAACCCATGAATCTGTCTAAGACAACTGAAGTTGTCCGGGGGCCTGATGAGTCACCTGGAGTGTTTATAGAATACTTCCAGGAGGCCTATCAAATTTACACCCCATTTGACCCAGTGGTTCCCGTAAATAGCTGTGCTATTAATTTGGCATTTGTGGCCCAGGTAGCTCCTGATATTCGAAAAAAGTTACAAAAACTTGAGGGATTTGCTGGAATGAATATTACCAAACTCCGAGAAATACCTCAAAAGGTTTTTGACAATCGAGACCATGAAAAACAGAAGCAGGCTGTTCTGGCAGCTGAAAAGGCTTCAAAATCCTAGTTGCCGCACTCCAGGAAACTAAGCAAGAATCCTAAATGAAAAAGTTATACTGGGGGGAAGCCTGATTCAAAAACTCAAGACTCCTGTAAAAAGGGAGAGAGAAGACCCCTACAAAAAAATCAATGTGCATATTGTAAACAAATCAGACATTGGAAAAATGAATGCCCAGCGAAGCTGGAGAAAATGTTTCTCACTTTTCCAAAAACAAAGGATCCTGAAGAAGATTGATGGGGCCGGGGCTCCCTTTCCCTTGGCCCCCGAGAGCCCATGGTTACTGCTACTGTGGGGGGCCAGCCCGTACGCTTCCTAATTGACACTGGGGCAGAACACTCTGTACTGCAAGCACCCTTGGGTAGTGTCTCTAACAAAAAGATTGCCATGCAAGGGGCTACCAGAACTATCCAGGAATACCCTGTCAGCCACTCATGAGAAGTAAATTTGGGTCAAAAGAGGGCGACCCACTTGTTTCTTGTAGTTCCAGAGTGCCCTTTCCCCCTCCTTGGACAAGATCTACTCCATAAGCTACAGGCATCCATCTCTTTCTCTGCCCAACAAGCCTATCTCATGTTGAGGGCCACAACATCTCCTATTGCTCAGCTCCTACTAACTGCCCCCCTGTCAGAGGAGTATCTCTTAGTTTCATCCTCCCAACCACTGGAGGGTGAAACTAACCCTCTCTTACTGAATCTGCAAACTCTTTTCCCCTGAGTCTGGGCAGAGTCAAATCCTCCAGGGCTAGCAAAACACCACCCACCAGCAGTTGTAGAACTCCTCACCACAGCTCTACCAGTCCAGGTAAAACAATATCTCGAGTCAGCAGGCTCGAGAGGGAATCAATCCCCATATTCAAAGGCTATTACAGGCCAATATACTTACACCTTGCCATTCCGCCTGGAATACTCCATTTTTGCCAGTCCAGAAACCTGAAACAAAGGACTACTGGCCCGTACAGGACCCGTGGGAAGTCAACAAGTGGACAGTCACAGTCCATCTGACTGTCCCTAATCTGTACACTCTCCTCAGCCTGCTCCCACCAGAACATACAGTGTACACTGTCCTTGACTTAAAGGATGCTTTCTTCACCATCCCTCTGGCCCCCTGAATGGACAGATCCCAGTTCAGGTGATATCACCCAACTCACCTGGACTTGGCTACCCCAGGGTTTAAAAATTCCCCCACCCTTTTTGGAGAGGCCTTTCAACAAGACCTTATACATTTTCAAGCCAGCCATCCTAACTCCAGTATGTAGATGACCTGTTACTGGCCACTGAAACTACCGACAGCTGTCTGAAGCATAGTAGAGACTTATTTCACCTCCTTCAGGAGCTTGGATATCGGGTCTTGGCCAAGAAGGCCCAGCTTTGCCTCTCTAAGGTTTCCTACCTGGGGTACAAAATAAACGAGGGGAAAAGGGCATTCACCAGTGCTCGAAAGGAGGCCATCCTGCGAGTTCCCACTCCCACCACTAAAAGACAGCTACGTGAATTTCTGGGTGCCATGGGGTACTGCTGTCTGTGGATACCAGCATTCACAGAAATTGCCAAGCCTCTGTATGCAGCTACAGGTGGAAATGGCCTGCTGGTTTGGACTGACACAGAAGAACAGGCCTTTCAAAACCTAAAAAGGGCACTAACCGAGGCCCCTGCCCTAGCCCTTCCAAATATCTCTAATCCATTTCATATTTGTTCATGAGAATCAAGGAATCACTAAAAGGGTACTCACTCAAACCTTGGGGCCATGGCGATGCCCAGTGGCCTATCTGCCCAAAAACCTGGACCCTGTAGCCTCCGGGTGGCCAAATTGTCTACAAACCATGGCAGCAACAGCAAGTCTGGTCCAGGAGGCTGATAAACTAACCCTGGGTCAAAATTTAACCCTCACAGCTCCTCACACCATTGAAATGTTGCTGTGCAGCGCTTCTGGCAAATGGACGTCAAATGCTTATATATTGCAGTACCAAAGTTTGCTGTTAGACCAGTCCCACCTAACTTTCTCCCGTACAAGGTATTTAAATCCAGCCACTGTACTCCCTGATCTAGACTTAACCGTACCTTTCCATGACTGCCAAGAGCTGTTAGAGACTATGGAAACTGGCCAACCTGATCTCCAGGATGTTCCCTTGGAAAAGGCGGATGCCACCGTATTTACGGATGGTAGCAGCTTCCTTGAGCAAGGAGTGCGAAAGGCTGGTGCAGCTGTCACCACAGAAACGGACACTCTATGGGCCCAGGCCCTGCCAGCTGGAACCTCTGCACAAAAGACTGAATTAGGTTCCCTCACTCAGGCTCCCCGGTGGGGTAAGGACAAATGTATTAACATCTACACCAACAACCAGTATGCTGTTGCCACTGTACATGTTCATGGAGCCTTTTATCAAGAGTGTGGACTACTCACCTCAGCTGGAAAGACCATCAAAAACAAAGAAGAAATTCTAGCCCTGCTTGAGGCTGTTTGGCTTCCTCAACAGGTGGCTGTAATCCACTGCAAAGGACATCAAAAAGAAGATACAGCAGTTGCCCGAGGAAACAGAAAGGCAGATTCTGCTGCCCGAGAGGCAGCCTGGCTCCCAGTCACACCTTTAATCCTACTACCCACCGTATCTTTCCCACAGCCTGAGTTACCCAACCACCCAGCATACTCTCTAGAAGAAGAAAAACAACAAACATCGGATCTTCAGGCCAGTAAAATCCCAGATGGTTGGTGGATTCTCCCAGATTCCAGAATTTTCTTGCCCTGTGCCCTCGGAGAAGCCTTGGCTGGTCACCTCCACTCTGCCACCCACTTAGGAGGAATAAAACTAGCCCAGCTTTTGAGAAGCTGTTTCAAAATTCTTCACCTCCATGATGAGGTATAACCAAGTGGTCTCCCGATGTACAGCTTGTACACAGGTAAACACCAAGCAAGGTCTGAGGCCTGAACTGGGCTGCCATCTCCTAGGATGCAGCCCAGGAGAAAGTTGGGAGATAGACTTCACAGAAGTAAAACCACACCGGGTGGGATATAAATATCTCCTGGTAATGGTAGACACTTTCTCTGGATGGACTGAGGCATTTGCCACCAGAAACAAAATTGCCTCCATGGTAGTTAAATTATTACTCAATGAAATCATCCCTCAACATGGGCTGCCATTTGCCATAGGGTCTGACAATGGGCCAGCCTTCACCTTGTCCATAGCTCAATCAGTCAGCAAGGCTTTAAACATTCAATGGAACCTCCATTGTGCCTATTGACCCCAGAGCTCTGGGCAGGTAGAATGCATAAATTGCACCTTAAAAAGTACTCTTACAAAATTAATCTTGGAGACCGGTGAAAGTTGGACAAACCTACTTCCTTTATCCCTTCTTAGAGTTAGGTGCACCCCTTACAAGGCAGGGTTCTCTCCTTTGAAATCATGTATGGAAGGGCCCCGTCTATTTTGCCCAGACTAAAAGATACCCATCTAGCAGAAATATCCCAAGCTTGTTACAGTACCTACGGTCTCTCCAACAGGTTCAAGACATCATCCAGCCACTTGTCTTGGGAGTGAACCCTAATCCAGTTCCTGACCAGACCGGGCCCTGCCACACTTTCCATCCTGGTGACCTGGTGTATGTCAAAAAGTTCCAAAAAGAAGGACGCACTCCTGCCTGGAAAGGACCTCACACCATCATCCTCACCACACCAACGGCCCTAAAGGTTGACGGCATTCCTGCTTGGATCCACCACTCCCACATCAAAAAGGCCAACGAAACCCAGCAAGAAACATGGGTTCCCAAACCTGGGCCAGACCCCTTAAAGTTACGCCTGAGTCAACCAAAGTCCTCCGACTAATCTTTCTTGTTTATCTTTTTTATCTGTTTCCTCCAGCTATGTCCTCTACCCCTACGTACTCTTTTCTCCTCACTTCTTTCAAGACTGGGCGTGTGTTTGCAAATACCACCTGGGCTTGGAAGAAAGGTATCTCCAATAAGGCCTCTCTGGTGGTCGATTTGTGTGCTCTGTTCCCAGAACCTGGCCCCAACGTTGCCACCCGCAACTCTGGTGTTATTCCCAGAGTGGGCACCATCAGCCTTGCCACCCACTTTGGACACGCCCAAGGCCAAACCAGATGTGGAGAATCTACAAACGCAGAAAAGAGACTTCAGTCTGTTGACTTTTACCTCTGTCCAGGAGATCACCCTGATACTAGCTGCCAGCAAGTTTACGAATTTTTCTGCCCCTACTGGAATTGTGTAACCTTGGCCACTTACTCTGGAGGACCAACCCAGTCCTCAACTCTTTCCATAGCTCGCAATTCCCTCCCTAAAACATGTACTATAGGAACTTGTAATCCTCTTACCATAACTATTCATAACCCTAACTCAGCTCATTGGTATTTTGGTATGACATGGGGATTAAGACTCTATGTCACAGGGTTTGATCAGGGGACTCTGTTCACCATCCAAAAGAGAGTTCTGGTCCCATGGAGCCCTCCTAAGCCAATTGGACCTTTAACTAATTTAGGCGACCCCATGTTCCACCAACACCCAGAAAAAGTCAGCTCAACTGTCCCATTGCCAATTCCAGCTCCTCCATCTCGGCCTCACCATCAATACCTCCAACCCAGCCTAATGTCCATTCTAAATGGAATGCATCACCTTCTTAATGTTACTCAGCCTAAACTGGCCCAGGATTGTTGGCTATGCCTAAAGGCCAAACCCCCATACTACATTGGACTGGGAGTTGAAGCCACTCTCAACATCAGTCCTCTTTCTTGTCAGGCACTCCCCCGTTCCCTTACGCTAGGGGACGTTTCAGGAAATGCCTCCTGCCTAATTAGCACTGGGTATAATCTATCTGCTTCTCCTTTTCAGGCTACCTGTAACCAGTCTCTACTTACTTCCTTAAATGCCTCAGTCTCCTACCAGGCACCCAGCAATACTTGGTTGGCCTGCACCTCAGGCCTCACCCGCTGCATCAATGGAACTGAACCTGGACCTGTCCTGTGCGTGTTGGTCCACGTGCTTCCCCAGGTCTATGTGTACAGTGGACCAGAAGGACAACATCTCATCACTTCCTCTGGACTGCACTCCAGGTTCCGCCGAGCTGCTCCACTCTTTGTGCCTGTCCTGGTCGGCCTTAGTGTAGCTGGGTCAGCCGCTATTGGCACTGCAGCTCTGGTCGAAGGAGAAACTGGGCTAATGTCCCTATCTCAACAAGTAGATGCTGACTTAGGAAATCTCCAGTCAGCCATAAACATGTTACATACCCAGGTAGAATCTCTAGCTGAAGTTGCTCTCCAAAACCGCCGAGGCCTAGATCTACTGTTCCTTTCCCAAGGGGGTTTATGTGCTACTTTGGGAGAAAGCTGTTGTTTTTATGCCAACCAGTCTGGGGTCATAAAAGACACTCTTCAAAGGCTTCAAGAAAATTTAGATAAACGCCAACAGGAACAGGAAAATAACACCCCATGGTACCAAAACATGTTTAATTGGAGTCCATGGCTAACTACTTTATTAACAGGATTAGCAGGACCTCTTCTTCTCCTCCTGTTAAGCTTAATCTTTGGACCCTGTATATTAAATTGGCTCCTTAATTTCATAAGACAACGCACAGCCTTGGTCAAATTCATGCACCTTAGAACCCAATATAACCCCCTAGTTGTAACTGAAGAGTCAATGCTTTGACTCCCCAAAAACACAAGTGGGGAATGTGCTGGCCTAACAGACTCCATCTTAGATGTGAGCCAGACAACCTCATTTTAGCCTCTCCCTCCCTGCCGTTTCTCCTTTGGGTGCACAGCTGGGTCATGCTGTACTGAGAATCTTGTAACCATTGTAACCACATGCTGCTTGGCAAGTCCCCCTGCTATTGTCAATACCCCCTTTGGTGATTGTTTGGAAATACCCTTACCCACAACCACTTCCCCTTAATCAGCATTCTTCTGCTTCTGTAAAATTCTGCTTTGCCACCTTCTTTCTCTAAGCAAGGTATAAAAAGGAATCAAGCCCCTTCTTTGGGGCCGAGAGAATTTTGAGCGTTAGCCGTCTCTCGGTCACCAGCAATAAAGGACGCCTGATTTAAACTCAGAGTGTGGTGCTTTCCTTACAACTTGCTCAGTTACAACAGTTGCACCATAGCTTTGGGGGAGAAGCAGCAACACAAAGGAAAATTCTCATTTTCCATTCTGGCCAGAGCAAAATACATGTGACAAAACATAGACATTAGCGATTCTGCTTAGCGCTCAGTATCAAACTGGTAACGCTCAAAGTTGCCCCAGGTTGGGCCCCAATATCCTTAATTCAACTTCCTACCAGGAGTTTCAACATGGGATTTCTTGGCAATATGGTTACCCTGAGTAATAGAAAAGATAAGAAAGGGAAAGGAGAGAAAGAGAGAGACAAAAGATTGTCTATAGCAGAATGGGAAAGGTGAGGTGCTCAGAGAGGCCAGAGAAAGACCCACCCATTGCAGTGATGCTGAATCAAAAGTTCAGGCAGCTGCAGTCATGAAAGGGTCTTTTCTGGCATCCCTATCAGCTCTCAAGTTTCCTCTTTTGGGGAGAAAAAAGTCTCCCCATGTCTGGTGATCCTGTACATGCCTAATCCTGTCACCCATACCTGTCAACAAAGAATGTAAGGCAGATTAATCCGAAGAGAATAGCAGTTAGCATCTCATAGTGCCAAACCTGTTCTTAGCTGGGAGGAGCTTTACTGAGAGGGACATCCAACCTCCTAAATCGTAGGAAGGACTCAAACCTTGGGCCTTGAATCCATGTTTGGTTAAGCATCCTTGCCTTTTATTAACAGAGGCCTTTAACTCTCTCTGTCTTAGGAGAGACTTTCACTCCCCTAAGTTGGGCCTCTAACCCAATCCCACCCTCTACCCAGATACCCCACCACTTATCCAAAGTTGACCAATCAGTGCTGCAGTCTATTTCTTTTGGGTCGGCGGTGGGGGGAATCTCCTCACTAAATTGTCCCTTCAGCATTCACCAGAAAGTTGTTACCCAAAAGGGGTCCCAATCCATACCCCAAGAGAGGGTGATTGGATCTTGCACAAGAAAGAATTTGAGGCCAGTCCATAGAGCAAAGTAAAAGCAAGTTTATTAAGAAAGTAAGGAAATAAAAGAATGGCTACTCCATAGGCAGAGTAGCCTGGAGGGCCGCTGGTTGCTCATTTTTATAGTTATTTCCTGATTTTGGAGTCTGTTATTAATTTGGGGAAAATCTTGGTTATTCAATATATTTATTTTTATTCTCTGTTATCTCTCTTCTTTACATCTGGGCTTCTGATTGTACCTAATTTAGAATGTTTTACATTTTCTCATTGTTAAAATATGCTCCTGGCCAACAGACAAAATAGACTCCCCATGGCTAACTGAGGTATTCCAAGTTAAAACAGAACCAGACAGCCATCACAGCACCTCCCTTTTTATAATCAAGCCAAACCATTCTGTTTTTGCCAAGATAAACTACAGTCAGAATCTTCTTCTCCTCCTTGCTATGTGAACGAAACATCTGACAGAAGCCTTTGGTTTGGGGCTTGAAAACCACCCAATCAGGGCTCGATTATTTTGAGCATTCATAAATGAACAAGTTTGAATCCTTTATTTACATAAATGAACCTGATTGAGAACAAGGCAAGAACTTTCCCTATTTAAGCTAGACCTCTCTTCTTCAGAGAGCACACTTCATTTGTAATGAAGGCTGTGCCTCTTCAATCTTCAGATTGTTTTTTCTCCTATGTACATCTCCTTTGTTGTTTTTCTCCTTTGTTTTTTTTTTTTTAATTTAGAAAGTAAAGTCCTTCTTTTTTCCTCTGCAAATCTAATAATCTTTTGTTAATACCACATTTCTGAAAGGTACTGTTATGTTCCCCCAACACACATACTTTTCTCTGTGTTTTGATTTGGGTAATTTTAGTTGATCTATCTTCAAGTTCATGAATGCTTTCCTCATTCATATTCAGGTTATCAATGAGCTTGTTGAAAGTACTCTGATCTTTCATGTCATCTACTTTTATCATCAGAGACAAACATTTCATTATTATTTTAAATACGTTCTGTGAAATAATGTCAACATCTTTGTCATATTTGAGTCTTGTTTTCGTAATTGTCATACCACTTGAAAGTGTGTTTTTCTTCCTTTTTAATATTTCTTATAATTTTTGTGAAAGCCAGGCATGTTAGAAAGGGAAGTAAATAATGAGGTAAATATTTTTCATGCTTACTGATGAACACACATTTTCTTCAGCTAGACATTTGTTGTTGAAGTTTGTGTTAGTAAGGAGTAAGTTGTTATTTTTAAGGTCATGCCAACTGCATCTTAGGCTATAAATTCCTCCAGTTATATGTTGTGTTCAAAAGGTTGAGTGGCTTACCAGAAGTTATTTTCTCAATGTCTGCTTCTATTTGGGTTTTGTTTCTGTGTCTTTTTTTTTTCTGTACCCCAGAGAAAATCTGTCTTTTATAACACTTCAAGCTATATTTTACTCTTATTTTCACTCAATACTTGTTAACTTGATAATGGCTGGTTACATAATGAGGCATTATCTGATTATCAAATTTTCCCCAGTTTGGCCAATGAAGGTCCATTTTATATGTCATTTTAATATGTCCCAATATTCTTTGAGTACTTCCTTGCTTCCTGGCACAAGATATTTTAGATGCATCTTGTATTTTTCCTCCTTATCTCTGAAATGAGCCATTTCCCCCACAGAAACCTGGTCCCATTGGTGGAGAATAGTATTTAAAAGCATAGATTTTAGTGGTCTGTATATTCACTGTCATGGGAGCATCATCCATCTACATATATGCACATCCAACTATATATCAGTTTGTAATCAACCTTTATAGGGTAAAAACAATGAGTTTACACTAATATCTCTAATTTCATATTAATGGTACTTGGTGAATTGTAGTTATTTTTTTCTTTATCAGTAATTATCTTTTCTGACAATGAAAACTCAGTCTCCCATTATTCTTAATATATTTACTTGCTATGTGCTATACAAAGCAGCAGGAGGCACTACCTTTCCATTCAAGAAAATAAAACATAGTTGTGACAATAATACATATGAATAGTCTCCCACCTCTGTCCACTTTTATTCTCTGCAACCCACATGGATGCACTTCTCACTATACATGGGCTCTGACTCCCCATGGTAGCTCACGCGTCTGTGTAGAATCCTTCTCAATCTATTTAGGCTAATCTTCATGCCATACTGTCCCTTTCTGAGCATAATCACTCTCCTCACTACTGTCAGGCTCTGACACTTCAAGCAAGGCATGCTGGATGCAGAAATGCCCTCCTCATATTGTTGGGGCTCTCAAATCCCACCTATGTCCCAGAAGCACTTGTCCCTGGTGCACTCTCCTACGTTTCTCTGCAATGCATACTGACTAGGACCAAAATGGTCAGAAAATGAAGGGAAAAAATGAAGATCTTGGTTATATATGTAAATATATTGTTAACTCTTGAGTTCACCTTTTCATAAGTCTTTTTTGGCACAATTATATTGAAACTCTTCAGTTGACAATAATGTGTCTCATACTGCTTTGTGTAATAAATGAACAATTATGCATAGCAGGGTTCAGTTAACATGTATTGGTTTTGGTTTTTTTAATCTATGCTGCTCTTATTCATTCATTATTTTTCTCATTTATTAAATAAATTATATGTTAGAGATGCTTGTACAAATATATAGATATATAAAATATATATTCGTGTGTACAAGTGTGTGAAAGAATGGAGTCTAAGAGAAGAAAAAAGGTTGCTATAAAAAATAATGGCACCGGGCACAGTGGCTCATGCCTGCCATCCCAGCACTTCGGGAGGCCAAGGCGAGTGGGTCATCTGAGGTCAGGAGTTTGAGACCTGCCTGGTCAACATGGTGAAACCCCATCTCTACTAAAAATACAGAAATTAGCATGGTTGTGGTGGCACATACCTGTAATCCCAGCTGCTTGGGAGGCTGAGACAGGAGAATTGCTTGAACCCAGGAGACAAAGGTTGCAGTGTGCCAAGATTGTGCCACTACACTCCAGCCTTGGTGATAGAGCAAAAAAAAAAAAAAAATGACACTGTACTAGCCATCATTTGGGTAGTCATTTACTTTAATGACCTGTTTATGATAGACTACTACAAACAAAATTTTTAGCTTATATACAAGTATTTAAAAGTACGTAAAGTAACTATGTCATCAAATATTTTAGGATTAAAAAGTACATTTGAAGTCTTCAGGGACTTTTGATTTCAGCTTCAACATGTAAAATTTAGAGTCCTCACTTCAGTCTTTACAAGAGAAAGTTCAATCAACTGGAAATCAATAACTTTTCTTGGACCCATCACAGAGCTAAGGTCCCAGGAAAAACTGCCAACTTGAAATCTAGAGAGTTAGATGACCCCAAAGAGAAAAACTGTGTCTGGTTAATTGGGAGGAAAGCTGCTGGAGCCATAAACTCTTAGGGGCAGTTATATGGTCATTTTACTGAATTGTTGAAAACTAAGTATGGTTTAAAAAAAATTAGAATCTTTTGACGGGCCACATTTTTAGGACCCCCTGCACTGTCTCAGGCCTTACCTACAAGACATAGAACAGGTTAACAAGGAGAACATCTGAGAAATATCCCCTTATGGCTTTGGCATGAGGAGAGAAAAATAATCATCTTAGAATAATCCCAAAGCCTCCTCCTTGACAAAGCCGTACTCTCCAGGAAGAAATACGTTGCCAGAATCTTATCCCAACTGGGGCAAGCGTTTTGATTCCAGTCTAGTCCTCTCCAGACTTACTATCTCACACCAAAGAGGATGACATAATACTAAACATTGCTTGTAAATAAATGAAGCATACTGCAACCAGAGAAGGGAGTAGGGGCTAAGCAGGGAAAAAGGCTACACCACAGGAGAAACTTCACACTTGTGAAGCTGTAGACCTGAGACACAGGCCCACATAAAGACTAAAGTTTAGCCAGATGATTATAGAACAATATACTTCCTCATAACTTACCATCATATCAAAAGCCTACAGTACAATTACGGTTTAATTTTAAAGAGTTGAACAGCACAGGCTTTCTCTGAGCAAAAGACAACAGTGAAGATAAAAACAAGGATAGTGGGAAATTTGAAACCTCTGGCACCTGCACAAACAGCAAACAATAAGCAAAGGCCAATTTCTAAAGGTGTACTTACCTCAGTTCTTATTGAGATAGCCAGGTGGGAAGGGGTCCCCAGAAAAACTCCAGCCCGCCTGCACACTGGGTGGAGTGTGCTGGCGTGGAGCCACAGAGGTTCATGCTGTTTGCCACCGGAAGGAGCCTGGCCCCTCCTCTTCCTGGGTGGAACCTGGAGTTCAATCTGCCAGGCAGGAAGCACTCTAACAGGGACTCTGGCCTTGCAGAGACTCCCTGTTTCCTTCTTCTTCTTTCCACCCAATAAACCCTGCCCTCCTCACGCTTCTGAAATACCCTAGCTTGAGCTTGGCTATAATGAATACATTTTAAATAATCCTGCCAACTCCCTTTTGCCCACCCTGAGTTATGTAGGGCATTCTGTTCCAAAAGCTTGCGGTCTGAGACACCTGGCATCTTTGTAACCAATTTTCTGAGAAACAGGGCCCAGCGGCCCTGTACATCCTGTGTCTGTAACCGTGTAACTGCTACCCTACACTGCTACCCCACATCCTGAGTAAAAAAAACAATTTTAAGTAGAACTTTTTGTTAGGCCCTCCTTCTCCCCTAACCTGTTCCTTCTGCTTCTGTAATAATCTCACCACCCCGGACCCTAAACTGGTATAAAAATGTGGACCACCCTTTGTTCTTGGCCAAGAGGTTTGACCTCTAGCTGACTCTCGGATGCTGGCATAATGATGGACTCTCAACAACCTCAGTGCATGTCGCTTCTGTTTAAACTTGCTCGGGTATAACACTTCAAATTGTCTGCGAGCCTAATTGTTCATGGCCAGGTGATAAGGACCCTGCCTTTAGCTGAACTAAGAAAAAATTTCCACAACATTATTACCTGGTACAATGCCTGCCTTTCAAGAAAGAGAAAAATAAAGCAGGCAAAAAGGCAAGTGAAACACAATGTTAAGAATCAAAGGAAGAATCAGGACCAGACTCAGATCCAAGATAGATATTGGAGTTGCAAGATAGACAATATAAAAATAATGATGACTAAAATGTTAAGGATACTAACAATGAAATGTAGCACAAAAGAACAGAGAAAGAAAATGCCAGAAATAAAAACCACTCTAAAAATCAAAACGAAGGCCCTTGACAGGCTTATCAGTATATATATGGACAAGGAAGGAATCAGCAAGCTTAATGATAGGGAAATAAAAACTTACCATACTAGACTGCAAAGATTAAACAAAATAATGAAACAGAAAAAGAAGAGAATTGTGGAACAGCTTCAAAAGGTGTGACATATGCTTAATTGTAATAACAAAAGAAAAGAGGAGAACAGAATATTTGAAGTGATAATGCTTGAAAACTTTCAAAATTAATAACAGATAGCAAACCATAGTTTCAAGAAACACAGAAAACACCAAGTTGGAAAACTTAACAAGAAGCTCGTAGGCATGTCTGTTCAAACTGTGGAAAAGTAAAGTGAGAACATCTTGAAAGAAACCAGAATAGAAACTGGTGCCTTACCATGGAGAAGTGAGGATAAGGACTACAGTCATTTCTCATCAAAAACTTTGTAAGAAAGAAGAGTGTGTAATAAAATATTTAAAGTAATTTAAGAAAACCCTACAAACCTAAAAATCTATATTCAGTAAAATTTACTCTAGGTATGCAAGTCTGTTTCAGCATTCTAATAAAAGTATAGTTTACCATAACAACAGAATAAGAAAAAGAATCGCATCATATGATTATATCAATAGATCCAAAGAAAAACCCTTCCGGCAAACAAGAAATAGAAAGGAATACTTGTTAAAAAACATTTACAAAACACTGTTCATCATACAAATAACTCTCATCATACTTAAAGATGAGAAACTGTATACTTTCCCACCATCAAGAATAAGTCAAGAATGCCCTCTCTTGTCACTTACTTAACATTGTACTATTGGAATGTCTTAGCTTGTACAAGACAAGAAAAGTACAGAAAATATGTATAGACTTGGAAGAAATAAAATGACAGTATTTATTCACAGATGACATGTTCTCCATGTAGAAAATCCCAAAGAATTAACAAAATCCCAAAGAATTGACAGAATAACTACTGGAACTAATACATAAATATAGGGAGGTTGCAGAATAAAAGGATAATAAATAAAAATATATTGATGTCTTATATGCCAGCAATTAGTTATAGAAATAAGAACTGTAATTAAAAAAATACACCACCATTATAGTACTCAGAAATGAAATACTTAGATATAAATTTATTAAAATGTATACAGGATCTATGTGGAGAAAATTCAAAAATCTTATGAAAGAAATCAAACCTCTAAATAAATGGAGAAAAATAAATAAATCAAGAAAGAAATAGATGGAGCATTACTCTGTGTCTATGAATTAGAAGACTCAATATTTAGATGTCTATTTGTTGTCAGTCGCCTGGTTCAAGTTATTGAGTTCACCGCAAGTCCAAAGTAACAGTGAGCAAAGAAGTTTATTGCAAAGCAAAAGTGCAGTCTGAGAGGCAGAGTGGGCTGTTCAAAAAGAATGACAGCCCCTAGTGTCTTCGGGGGAATTCTCTTTATGTGAACCGTACATACATATTCATAAAATACTGGTGAGGTCAAGTACATAAAGGCGGGCCTGCGGTTGGTAAATGTGCTTAGTATGTGCTCTAAAATGCATCCCATGCATCCTTAAGGTATACAGTCTCCACCTAGAGAGCATATTATTTTACTGTTAAAAATGAGGAAAATGTTACTGAATTAAACCTTGAGCCTGGCTGCACATATGGGACTCCAGAGAAGCTCCTGTTGCCCCCGGCCCCCACCCAGGCAGGAATTTGTAGTTAATCTTTTCTTGAGCTTTTGGTGCTGACTGGTTGGAGACTGGGGAAGTTACATGAGGAATAAGGGATCTTTTTTCTCTTTCTCTGGCTGTGCTAGGTATAATGAACATGTAGCCATTTGGCAGTCTGTTGATATCCTGTAGGACTGCTTACCTTGCAAAAGAATTAGGTGCTGATGCATGGGTGTGCAAGGGATACAGAGCCCACCGGGCTTCACACAAGGGGACAAGCCAGTAGAGGCTCCTAATTTTATCTATCGTGCCTCAAATTCTTCTGAACTTAATCTGTATATTCAATGCACTCCATTTTAGAACTCAGAAAATTGTTTGTATATATTTAAAAACTGATTCTAAAGTTTATATGTAAAGCAAAAGAGAATAGACAACACTATACTGAAGAAGTAAAAAATTTGAGGACACACACCACATGATGACAAGACTTACTATAAAATTACAGTAATTAAGACAACATAGTATTAGCAAATAACAGAAACATAGATCCAGGTGACAATATAGAAATTCCATAAATCAACCATGCTAACATATTCAACTGACCTGTGGCAAGAGAGCAAAGTCAATTAACTGGAGAAAGAATAGTCTTTTCCACAAATGGTGCTGGAATATTTGGTCTTCCATATGCAAAAAGTATGAACCTAAACACATACTTTGCATGTTTCTCTCTCGCACACACAAATGGATCATAGATCTCAAAATGGATGATAGATATAAATATGGAACACAAAACTATAGAACTCAGAGATGATAACAGCACAAAATCTAGGTGACTGGTTTTGACAGGGAATGTTTAGATACATCTTCAATGTGCATTGTTAATTGAAAGGAACCAGTCTGGAAGAGATACATAGAATGTAATTTCACTTTTTTAACACCCTGGAAAAATTTAAAATTAGATAATAAAAAGATCAGTGATTTCCAAGGTTTTAGGGAGGAGGAGGGAAGATGAATACTCATATCATGGTAGATTTTTAGGAAAATAACTGTCTTTATGAAACTATAATGGTGGATGCACATCACTGTATATTAGAATTTGTAAAAATCCATAGTATATACAACACCAAGAGTGAACCCTAATGGGAATTACGGACTTCAGTTAATAACAACACATTAATATTAACTCATCAATTGTAATAAATGCGCCACACTAATGTAAGATGCCAATAATAACGGCAACTGGAGGAAGGGGAGGAACCTCATAGCAAGCTCTCTATAATTTTTTCTCAATTTTTCTGTAAGTCAAAAACTTCTTAAAAAAAGTCTATTGATTTTTAAAATTGAGCTATCGAACCACAGAAAACATAGATGAATTTAAAATGCATATTGTGAAGTGAAAGAAGCCAGTCAGAAAAGACTACATACCATATGATTGCAGTTATACCATACACCAGCAAAGGCAAATCTATGACAATGTTGAAAAGACCCATGTTGACAAGGATTTAGGGGTAGATGAAGATTTTAATACGTCTAATAATATTAGTCATCCACATAATGTTAATCTGCGCTCCTATTGATGGATACCTGTAATTCCAGTTCTTGACTATTAAGATAAGTACTATTTAGATTTTTAAGAGTCTGCTAAACGTATCCAAATGCAGTGTGGTTTTTTACACTCCCACTAACACTTAGAGTTCACTTGCTTCATACTCAAATGGCATTTAGTATTGTTAGTCTTTATTTGTAATTTTAGCCACTCTGCTGATACCATACTGTATATTCAATATGAAAAATATCTTTCTGATGACTTTTTCGTGTTAATTGTGAAGTGTCTGTTAGAATCATTCCCTATTTCTTAAAAAAAAAAAGATTTGTTTAAATGGAATGTATTATAATATTTCCCTATTTTAAAAAAATTGTTGTTTTTAGATAAATTTGTTCATTTAAAATATATGAGCAATACCAGTATTTTGTCAGATGTATACATTCTAAATATTTTCTGCTAGTTTTGAGTTTTGTCTTGCCTATTAATTTTTGTTTTGTTTTGTTTTGAGATGAGGGGGTCTCATTCGGTTGCCCAGGCTGGAGTGCAATGGCGCTATCTGGCTCACTGCAACCTCCGCCTCCCGGGTTCAAACAATTCTCCTGCGTCAGCCTTCCGAGTAGCCAGGACTGCAGGTGCACGCCACCATGCCCGGCTAATTTTTTGTATTTTTAGTAGAGACGGGGTTTTACCATGTTGCCCAGGCTGGTCTCGAACTCCTGAGCTCAGGCAGTCCACCTGCCTCAGCCTCTCAATGTGCTAGGATTATAGGCATGAGCCACTGCACCTCACCTATTAATTTTCTTAACAAGGTATTTTGCTAGGATGTTTTACATTTTGGTGAAGTCTAGTTTTTCAGTATTTTTTCTTAAGCTTATTATTTCTTACGACTTAAGATTTCCTTCCCTTCACTTAATTAATGGAGGTATTGTAGTGTTTTCTCTTACCTTGTATTTTGAAATTTTACCTTTAACTCTGTGGTCCATCTTGAATTATTTTTTATGTATGATGTGAGGATGTGAAATTACTTTTCTTCATATAAATATGCAATTTTTCCATCTCCCATTCCTAAAGAAATTAACTTTCTCCATTTAACTATTTTAGTGTCTTGGACAGTAAGTTAAATTTTAAACGTATTTGCCATGTTTAAAAAAAAAAAGTTTTAGAAAGACAGGACACATTCTTGTCTTTTTACTTATCTTAGAGGAAAACCCTTCGACTTTTCACATTGAGATGATGTTCGCTGTTGGCTTTTCATACGTGAATTTTCTTGCGTTCAGGAACTTTTCTTCTGTACTTAATTTGTAATTGATGATACTGTATTGTTTATATCAAAACAGCTAAAAAAAGGATTTTAAATGCTGTCACCACAAATAAATGATAGTATTTGTGTGTGATAAATACGTTAACTGACCATATTTGATTATTCCACAATGTAGACATGTAACAAAACATCACATTGTACCCATAAACATATAAAATTATTATTTGCGAATAGAAATCAAATATAACTTAGAAAAGTAAGCCACAACTCCTTTCTGTATTTTATGAATTTAAGTCAAAAGTCTTACATTTAGTTTGAAATATCTTACTGTACCTCTTATTTACTATCTATTTACAGGTCACTAGACATCCTGCTCCAGCTATAATGATACTATTAACACAGACAACAGCTAGCATTCATGGAGCTCATATGTGCTAAGCAGCATGATAAGTACTTGTATATGCAATATATCATATCCAGGCAACAATTTTAAGAGGTACACATTATGCCTACAAGAATAGGGACCATGACTGTGTTGTTCAACACTGTACACCAGTACCTAAAGATGTGATTCACATATGGTAGGCATTCAATAAATCGTTGTTGAATGAAGGAACTTTTCATTATGTAGAAGGAAGACTTCGAAAGTTTCAGTATCTTACAGCAGGGATCCCCGACCCTGGGGCCACAGACTGGTACTGCTCTGTGGCATGTTAGGAACTGGGCTGCACAGCAGGAGGTAAGCAGCAGGCTAGTGAGAATTACTGCCTGTCAGATTAGTGGTGGCATGATATTCTCATAGGAGTGCGAACCCTATTGTGAAATGCACATGCGAGGAATCTAAGTTGTGTATTCATTATGAGAATATAATATCTGATGATTTGATCTGAGGTGGAACCCCAGCCCCACCCTACACCCATCCATGGAAAAATTGTCTTCCACCAAACTGGTCCATGGTACCAAAAGAGTTGGGGACCACTGTCTTACAGAATGTCACACAGCACATGATTCACATCTCAGAACATTAGTCCCAGATCTGTGTATAAAGCATATGATTAAAATCACTACATGATTACTACTTCTGGAATTTTCTGTGCATGTTGTGTTTTCACTTATACTGCTTGATTACACATTCACTGAAAATTCTCTCTTTATCACCATCAATTAAATCATTATATTTCCTTCATGACTCACTAAAAGATGTAGGCTTTCTAAACATGTTCACAGATTCGTCCCACCTCATGCTAATGTTTTTCTTCTTTTCCATCTCCTTCATGCCTGTGTCCATCAGAACCATGCTGGTAATTAACCAAATAGATAGGCAGTTTTCAACCCTGATTGTATACCAGAAATACTTGTGGAGATTTTTTAATTGCAGATATCCCATGTTCAAGTATAGATTTTCCTAATCAGAATATCCTGTTTTAGAGTCTCATTTTGAAAGTTTTGCAAGTTTTCTAAGTGTAGCGAGTGCTAACGTCTATTTGGCAGATCTAGGAATTCATTCCCTAAACTGTCAGGAATATTGGTCACCAGTGGCTCACGGCTTAGACACTCTAAAAAAATCACCCTCTGTGAAAGTAAACTACCTCTCCCAAGATTGTACTTCCGTCCTAGAAGTAGCTTACTTCCAACGATTATTGATTAGGTTCCAAATGCTCCATCCTCTGCTTCACCTAGAAACTCTGAAAGATCATTTCAGCTCCAGAACTCCCTGTATACACAACAGGGAGTTGTAGTGGTTGCATTGCTATTGAACTTCTGCCACTGCCCATCCTGCTTCTTTCACTATTACAGGTGTTAATCACAAGAACAATTTTCAGTAAACCTCCTGCATGCTTATCTTAGATACATATTTTGTTATATATGGATGTAGAGCTCTGGTTGTGAGACAAGATGGCCTAGACTTTCCTTTTCCTTTTCTCTCCCGCTTAATAAAACCAAATGCCCTAGAAATAATTCAAAATGAAGAATTCTGAAGGGTGGAATGAAAGGTGGAATACCTAAGGACATCAGGACTTGAAGAACATAATCATGGTGAATTTTGTTTTTTTTCTTTCTTTTATCTTCTGTATATCCTGGATGGAACATGACATATCTGAAACCCAGAACTGCCAAGAGGTTAGCTCTGGGGCAACAGTTAATGGGGAATGTGGCATGTGGTGGAGGGGAATGAGAATCCCAGCTGGGACTTAATGAGAAAACCTGTACCTGCTGGAACAAGCTGACCGAATTGCTTATGGCTAAGTCACCACCAGAGATCCAGGGACCAACTCATCTCCTGCATCACACCAGTATGCAGCAGTGGGTGGTGATGCAGGGGTTGGGTCTACAGCCACAGTGGCAGCAGTAGAACTTTAGTGCAATGAAAATTACTGGAGACAATGAGGAACATTAGATAATGATAAATAGATTAACCAACCAAAAAGTCATGATGATTCTAAATGCATAAGCACAAAACAAGATAACCTAAAATTAAATGAAATTAAATGGATGGAGCTGAATGGAGAAACAGACAAATCCACCAAAATATAATAGAATGGGGTTTCTTTGGGGGCTGATGGAAAAGTCTAAATTGACTGTGATGATGGTTGCACATATTATTGAATACACAAAAAAACCATTAAATTATAAAATTTAAATGCATAAATTGTATAGCATGTAAATTACATCTTTTTAATTTTTAATTTTTGTGGGTACATAGTAGGTGTATGTATTTGTGGGATACATTAGATATTTTGTTAAAGACATGCAATATGAAATAATCCCGTCATGCAAAATGGGGTATCCATCTCTTCAAGCATTTATTCTTTGTGTTACAAACAGTCGAATTATACTCTTGTAGTCATTATAAAATGTACAATTAAATTATGATTGATGATAGTCTCCCTGTTGTGGTATCAAATACTAGATATTAGTCATGTTTTCTAAGTATTTTTTGTACCCATTATCCATGTGATTTATATGTTAATAAAGCCATTAAAAATACTTTAAGAACCAGATGGAAAGAGACATATTTACTTGGCACATTAGAGATTAATACAATGAATTTGCACAACACTAGAATGTAATCTCTGGGGGCTATTCTTTCCTTCCTGTTTTATCAACTGCTATGTCTCCAGAACCTATAAGCAAAAAGTGCTCAGTAAAGATCTGTTACTGTTTGTTTTTTAGCTGTTGGTACAATTATGCCAGTTCACATTATTTAACTGGACAAATTCCCATAGAATCGGCGGTTTTCTTTAACTGTAGTCTTTTCCTCTGCATAGCCCTAAAATTGGGGTAGGAGGAAAGAAAGAAGGAAAGAAGTCTGATGATTTGTGTTTCCTCATTGAAGGATGTGTTCTTTTTTGGTACAAACTTGTGCTTAGTAAAAATATTCAATTTCACAATCAAGATTGCAGACATCAAAAATATGATTGTAGCAGACACAATTTGTTTCCACTGAATATACATTCTCCATATTTTTCTTTGCCAACAAATCCCCAGTTCTGCTCAGGTATTAGATGACATTGGGCTCCTTCCTATTTCAGGGATAAATTGTGATTGGTGCAATCTGATTATGGTATTTTATTCCTGTAGTAGACAGTGTTCTCCAGAAAAAAATAGAACCAATAGAATGTGGGGGGGGGATCAGGGGAGGAGAGAGAGTTTACTTTTAGAAACTGTCTACAAAATTGTGGAGGCTGGCAAGTCCCAGCTCTGCTGGTAGACCAGCAAGCAAGCTGGAGACTCGTGGAAGAGTCTATGTTGCGGCCCAAATACTAAGGAGGTCAGTGGGCAAATTCCCTTTTTCTCAGAGATCAGCCTTTTCCTTAAATCCTGGAAACGATCGCATGAGGCCCACCCACATTATAGAGGGCAATCTGCTTTATTGAAAGTCTGCTAATTTAAATGTTAATCTCACCTAAAAAATACCTTCACAGCAACATCCTAATATGTTTCGCTAAATAGGCTGGTACATAGCCTATCCAAATTGACACATAAAATTAACCATCACAAGTCTACCCTTTGTCCATCTGGCATGCATATGCATATCAAACTATAATCTCAAAATACACAAAATTAAAAAGTTATACTTCTGCCTAACATGATACATTTTGCTGCATGCAACCAAAAATGCACTAACACTTTCTCCAGAAAAGGATGCAAAATCTTTAACATTCACTTTTCTTCTTGATATTCTAGAATTTAGTTACTATAATACACAGTTAAAAATGCTCAAATATTATGCTATAAGTAAAAATGCCTTACATTATATAAAAAGAGAATTAGAGATAGAATAAAAATGATATTTACTCAACATTATAGAGATAGTTGAACGTATATATGTATATATATATCTATATATTTCTATAAATATATACATTTAAATATATTTGCAGTAAAATAAGAAAAAAATATTTATGACAATTACATCCTCGCTTCTGTAACTCATATAGTCATGGGATATACAGACAATCTCCAACTTACAATTGTTTTGCTGGCGATTTTTCAACTTGGTGATGATGTAAGAGTGATATACATTCGGTAAAAATCATACTTTAAATTCTGAAATTTTATCTTTTCCCAAGCTAGCAATATGTTGTATGATACTGTCTCATAATACTGTTCTGAGCATGTTTAAGATAGGCTAAGCTAAGCTATGATGTATGGTAGGTTACGTGTATTAAATGCATTTTTGACTTACAATATTTTCAACTTATAATGGGTTTATCAGGATGAAACCCCGTTATAACTGGAGAAGCATTTCTATTTACAACTACCTTCTTACACTACCCCTTCAACATTTCTTTTGCCTTCAGTGAACACCTTGATTGGTCATGGCTATTTACCTGGTGGGGTGAACAAAAGTTCATTTCAGAAGTGCCTGCTTTATTAGGAGTTTTGTCTGAATTGGGTCGTTGTAGTTTTCCATTCACTTAAATCACAGTGAATGGTGACACTAAGAGATACTCCAAGGGGTCTCCTGTATTTCAGACTCCTGTATTTCTTATGCTATTGTTAAGTAGCAGTTTAATTTCCACTTGGTAATCAAGATCAATCACCTCAGCCAGCACAATAACTCACTTCTTTGTCTATTGATTCAATGGGATAAGAATCTCACAGTGTCCAGGTAGTATTTTTAATGTCAAGTACAAAGTAATCATTATCATGTCTCCTGGAAGAAGCATTTTCCGTTTGGAAATAAGACTTTTAGGCGAACAGAGCATAAGGTCATGGCAACAGGATGCAAAGTGGATCACTAGGCCTAATAGCTAATCATGCCACTACCATTTCTACTCCTTGAATTCTGGACACAGAAATCCTAGCTTTTGGAAAAATTGCACCAAATTAGATGCTGATTCAGAGAATAAACAGTGTACTGAAGAATCTTACCCCAGCCTTTCAAGATAGTAACCCTAGTTGGCATAGGAACTGAGTCTTCAAAAGGCCATACCACTGTTCTATTAAGCCTGCTGCTTTATAATAGTAAGAAACATAGTAAGACCAATGAATTCCATAAACATGGGCCCATTGCCACACCTTATTTTCTGTGAAGTGGGTTCCTTGATAAGAAGCAATATGTGTGGAATGCATGCTAAGGTATTCTCTGAGTCCACAGATGGTAGTTTTAGCAGAAGCATTGCACATGCAGGAAAGGAAAATCCATTTCCAGAATGAGTTTTTGTTCCAGTAAGATCAAACAAACAAAAAACCAAAAACACTACCCTTTCCATAATGGAAGTGTTCCAACGTAATCTTCTTGCTGATCACCACAAGGAAGGGTTAGTTATATCAAAGGCTCAGTGTTGGTTTCTGTTGCTAGCACATTGGGCACTCAGGAGTGGCCATAGCCAGGTCAGCCTTGGTGAATGGAAGGCCATGTTGCTGAGCCCAGGCATACATTATCCTTGTCAGCAGAGCCACTTTATTCATGAGCCCACTGGGCGATTATACGGGTGGCTGGGAAAGAGGCTGTCTGGTATCTTCCACAGAATGGGTGATCTTATCCACTCAATTATTAAAAACTTTGTCTTCTAAGGTCACCCATTGTTGAGCATTCATATGGGATACAAATATCTTCAAATTCTTCACCCATTCAGAGAGGTCTATTTACGTACCTCTTCCCCAGACTTCCTTGTCAACTATTTTCAAATGACGTTCTATAAATCTTCTAACCTTTAAGCCAAACTATTGTCACGGGTTGACATACAACTGCAAGTCTGGCCGTTTCTTCTTCCAAACAAAGTAAACAGCCTGGTGCACTTCTTCAAGTTCTGCCCACTAGGAGGATTTTTCTTCAGTACTGTTTTCCATGTATGTACAGGAAGGGGCTGCGGTGCTCTAACTTTCCACTTTTAGGTAATGCCTACATATCAAGCAGAACCATTTGCAAACCAGGCCCAGATCTTCCCTTCCGCTATCAGATGATCACAGAAAACTTCCAAAGAGGCGATAGGTGCAGGCTGAGAGAGAGAAGGCAATGCAGCAGGAATGGGGACCATAGGCATTTAGGTCACCGCTTCATATAACCCATCTTTGCATTTAGAGCCTGCTGAAGCTCAGTCTGGAGTTACTGCTTCCATTTCATAATGAAGTGCTGCTATACTTCCTTAACCTTATGGCTTGGTAGGTCAGAGAACATCTAGTAAATTATGGGCAGCTTCAGTTACATGGTAACTTGGTGGCCTGTGGTTAAGCATTCAGATTTTGTCATGGCCCAATAGTAGGCCAAGGGCTGTCTCTCAAAAGACAAGTAGTTATCTGCAGAAAATAGCAGAGTTTCCTACAAATTCCTGAGGCCCTGCCCTGTGATTTCTCTATAGGGTCCTACCGAAGGCTCCAAACAGCAACACTGACACAAACATTTCAAACTCCATTTTATCTGCTTCATCATATATCTCAAGTGACAGAGAAGCTTGCACAGCATCCTGCACCTGCTGCAGAGTCTTCTCTTGTTCCGAACCCTACTCAAAACTGACAACTTTTTGGGTTACTCAATAAATAGGCCAAGATAGCATATATGAATGAGAAATATGTTGCCTTTAACGTCCAAAATGGATCCATAAGCATTGTGCCACTTTTTTGGTTGTGGGAGGGGTCACATGCAAAAACTTATTCTTTAGCTTATAAGGGATATATTTACTTGATACAATCACAGTACTATAGCTATTTTGCTCTAATAAAGGTCTCTGATGTTTATTGAGATTTATTTTCTACTCTCTCACAGGCAAATCTTACCAATTATTCCAGAATTATTGCTACTTCTTGTTCTATGGATTCAATCAGCATAATGTTATCAGTGTATTGGACCAGTGTGACTTTCGTAGGAGAAAATACGTGGTCAAAATCTCTGAAAAAATTACGACTTAAGACCAAATAGTTAATATACTCCTGAGTTAGGACAGTGAAGTTTGATTGTTG
This sequence comes from Pithecia hirsuta, assembly GCA_963573645.1. NCBI lineage: Eukaryota > Metazoa > Chordata > Mammalia > Primates > Pitheciidae > Pithecia > Pithecia hirsuta. The sequence goes on along the minus strand of CAUYLZ010094219.1, from coordinate 34,141 downwards.
GTCATATCAGGTGAAATTATACTGCTTCTTATGGCTCTTACTAATAGTATAGAGATAAAAACATTTTCCAGATGAATATCTGCATACAGGTACCAGAGGATATATGGATTTTCTCATGCAGTAGAATCATATTTGGTACAGCAGCTGCAGTTGGAGTCAGCACGAGGTTAAGAGTATGATAATCTATTGTAATCATCCAAAATTTGTTTTGTGTACATACCAAGTAGGTGACTTGAATAGACATATGGTGATTATCACTGCTCCTGCATCCTTAATGCCCACTGTGGTAATGCTAGTTACCAGAATCTATCCAGGAGTACGACATTCCTTTTTGTTTTCTATTCTCCCGGGTAGTGGCAGTTCCACTGTGATATGGATTGGCTCTGTGTCCCCACCCAAATATCATCTGGAATTGTAATCCCAATATGTCAAATCCTCACATGTGTCCCCACTCAAATATCATCGGGAATTGTAATCCCCACATGATAATGGGGGCAGTTTCCCCCATAATGTTCTTGTGATAGTGAGTGAGTTCTCATGAGATCTGATGGTTTTATAAGCATCTGGCATTTCCCTTGCTCACTCTTCTCTCTCCTGCTGCCATGTGAAGAAGCTTCTTGCTTCCCCTTCACCTTCCTCCACGACTGTAAGTTTCCTGAGGCCTCCCCAACCATGTAGAACTGTGAGTCAATTAAACCTCTTTCCTTTATAAATTACCCAATCTTTGGTGGTATCTTTATAGCAGTGTGAGAATGTACTTATACATACTGGCTTCCACCTGACATTTCCTACCATAGTAACCTTTATTTCACAAGTCAGGGAACTCATGTGGAGACTGTGCCAGTTCCTAAGATTATCTATACCAATTATAGATTATGGAAATATGGAATTAACCACAGAATGATTTGGGGCATCCTCTAGACCCTGAAGATGGACCAGAGCTAAAACATCATTGATCATCTGACCTCCATAAGTTCTTACTTTGCCTGGTGCAACAGAGTGATGTTATTAGTGTCAGTTCAGAGCCAGTATGTGGTAATTCCTGAAAGTTTCTGATTATATCCTTTTTCTCACTGCACAGTTATCATGGTGAAAGGACATAAATCTCTTGGGAGAAGGCTCATAGTAAGATTAACTGTGAAATATTTTGACAATGTAATAGATTCCTTTCTCAGGTGGGTCTGGCCTTTCTTTTATCAAAGGGGTTCTGAGTCTGTAAACTGGCTTCATGTTTGGGAATTGATTAAAAGGTCACAACTACTATCTCTTTTTATAATTCAAGCTAGATGTTTGTTCACTTTACCTAAACATTTTCTGTTTATACAGATAATGTGAGAATTTAGTAAGTTTCCTATGAAATTCACTTTTTAGGAACACTGTGATTAAATACCCAGAGCCACAGGTCTCTTCAAGCCAGACTATTCTGATTATTTGTTTGACTGTGCTGTCCATTAGGATAACCATGCCCACCTTTTTGGGGGGAATTGAGCGCTGCCACTTGGCCCCTGCCACCTTATGATCCAATTTCCCTTATTGCATTTAGATTTCCCAATTCAGTAACAGTAGTTTCCACTGTAAGTTCTGATTCACAGAGAAGGACGACCATAGAGCTCTTCAAGGATGCTAAAGGTCCCCTAAGATTTTTCTCATGGTAAAAGATTTGTTATTTGGACCCTACTGAGATGGATCAGCAGGTCTTAAAAGACAAATTCCTTGCCAATCTCTCTAAGTGCTTTAATTCCTTCACCCACAGCATACCAAAAAAGTTTTGACATCTCTCCTTCATTTGTTGAGGGCCACCTTTTGATCCATGTTTCAGGCAACCAACCAAATAAACTACTGGAGCACTCTGTAAATTCCTGGGCTACAACCTTAAATTGAGAATCTCTGCTTAGTGGGCTCCTATCAATAAATGTAGTGTGTTCCAACTTTAAGTTTCTTCCACTATGATATTACATGTGTAAATTGGAAAAAAAAATGTAGTTCTTTTGAAGTGTAGCACACCTCATGAATCACACTTTGTATTTCACCTTTCAGTCCCTTTTGGGACTTGAGTCTAGTTATAGGTGTAGAAGTAAAGAGTAGTGTTGAGGGTGGATCCTGAGAAGAATCAGGAGTATCTTGCAAGGCAATAACCTTAAGGGAGCCATTACAGTTTCCTTGGGCAATGTAGGATTAATCTCCTTAGATGGGGTTGCAGAGGCTTCTCTACTTACAGAAAAGACTCATGAAAATTCAAGGACTCAGTATCCTTAGGTTCATCACAGTCTGCCCAGATATCCCATTTCAAGTTTTAGGATTCCATTTCTTTCCAATCAGTGATCTCACTTTAACAGCAGACACTTTCTGAGGTTGGAAATTCAATTTGGGTTGTGATTTAGTCACTCACTGAATGAAACTCTGGGTTTGGTTTTCAGCAATCTCATCTCTGAGGGTACAAACAATAAAGGTTTATTTCAGGGCAGACATCGAAACTTTCAGGTCATTTATGTGGCACTTGGGCTGACAGTTGAAATACCTGAGCTTATACTCTGCTTTCTCCAGTTTCTTCAGCAAGATTAGTAGCAATCAGCCTGTTTCCTTAGAGTCATTAGTTTGTTAAGAATGTTCTAAAATACCAGATACATAGTTGTTCAAAATCTAACCTCTTATAAGTATTTGATTAGGAGTATCCAATTGTGATATTTTGTGTACCTTTATTGCCACAATATGCCATGGACTCTCAGTACTCTCTTCACCTTTGGAAGTATATTCATTACTATTTGAGAGCACAGCAGTGTCTATAAATTTAAATCAATTAGAGAACTAATTCAAGAAACTCCAGAAGCTATTCAGAAAACTCATCCTTAAAACTCTGTTCCTCTAGAACCATTTTTGGTAACAAAATCCATAGTCGCCATGGTTCGCCAAAGAAAGAGAATCAACAGGATATTTACAAGTATAGATACATGAATATATGCATAATATTTTTATCCTTTTATGTCTCTATCTACCTATATCTATCTATGTATATGTCTACTAAGAGAGAGAGAGACTTTTAAGACATCAGTTCACGTGATTATGTGATTGTAGAAGCTGGAAAGTCTGAAAGGTAAATTGGCAGGCTGAAGACTAAAGGAAGAGTTGATCTTGCAGTTGGAGACTGCCCAACTGTTTGCAGAAATGCAACCTAATGGAGGAGGAATATCCTTTTCAATAAATAGTGTTGGAACAATGGGACATTCATAGACCGAAAAAATAAATCAAACTAAACCAGACTGTACACACGAAAAACAGAAAATACAGTAATAGATTGGAATTGTGATTTTCTGTGACTCACGTAAGCACTACAATAGTACCCACCAAGAAAAATGTCCTTTTAAATCTTGTGTCCAAATGGTCACAACTGTACAATGCAGGACTCTTCTGAAGAATGAAACCACTTATCTGAGTGCATATTGATGGTTAGTATAAAGATAGTAATGTATCTTTGTAACCAAATTTTAATAGGGTGTAGGAGATCAGAAAACAATACTCCAAAGTGAAAGCCTCAGAAACTCTGTCTCCTGCTCTGCCATCTCTCAACGTCATTCTCCTCCAAGGCAAGCTGTAGAAACTAGAATCCTCTTCCACAAGGTAGGACATCAAAACCAGAACTTTTCTCCAAAGCCAGCTATAAAACCTGAAACTATTACCTTAACTTTCCCCCTAATTTTGGCATAAGAATTGGCCATAAAGAAATTCTCTGACCTAGCTTGTTTGATTTGAGGTTATAGGTACCCCATTCTAGAAAGAGTCCTGCTCCATGTTAGTCAGTGTGGTCTCGAACTCCTGACCTCATGATCTGCCCGTCTCGGCCTCCCAAAGTGCTGGGATTACAGGCGTGAGCCACCATGTACAGCCGCTACTAAAAATAGAAAAAGTCAGCCAGGCATGCTGGCACGCGCCTGTAATCCCAGCTACTCAAGAGACTGAGGGGGGAGAATCACTTGAACCCAGGAGGCAGAGGTTGTGGTGAACCAAAATCACGCCACTGCACTCCAGCCTGGGCAACAGAGCGAGATTCCATCTCAAAAGAAATAAAGAAAGAAAAAAAGAGTCCTGCTCCATGAATGGAAGGAAGGAATGTTGCACAGAGAGGCCACAAAGAAGCTGGACAGGCCTTGCTGGGTTTCATTCCTCAGTCTGTTAGTATTAGATAATATTCTTTTTTGTCCAGTCTACACAGCTATCATTTCTTTATTGAAACTAAGCATAAAATGAATAGCTTCCCCTGTGTGTTTTCTTCATTCTTATGCCTCTTCTGTCATGTAAACTATGGTCAAATGATTGGCTTACGCTTTACTCTTGTTAACCTGTCTTTGTTATAGGGGTGCTGGCCATGACCCTTATGACAAATTGGAAAAGAATCATCCCCTTTCCACTTCTACAGCTCTGATGATGATGATGAGATGGTTAGGCACCTAATTGCTCAGAAACCTAAAAATGAGGTTCTGAGAGAACTGACAAAAAGCCAGCAAAGTAAGGTAAGAAGTTCTACCAGGGTCAGTTCTGGATCTCTGCCTGTAGTGCCCAGTTAAGAAGAGAAGCTATCATTCTTTCTTTATTCCTTCCTTTCCGAACTCAGGTTAGCAGGAGAAAAGCATTTGTTTGTATTGTGACTCTTCTTCTGTACATTTAGTTTTGAGGCACCCATTTGTTATTGATCCATTCTCTTCCATGAACAGCTATTGCATTCCTGCTTGTCTCATTTTGTGTCCGAAGAACTTGGTTTGGCTTGTTCCTTATGGGCATGCAGATTGCTGGGCCTGTGTGTCCAAGCAGCCAATCAAAAGTTGGTGGCCCTCATTAAAATAATGTGGCCCTACAGAATATGAGTTGGATTTCATTTTGAGCTAGCATGTTGCCTACTGCCGGCTCTCAAGGAGTTAATTAAGCCTTTTCCTCTCTTTTAGTTGTCTTTGGAAGTAGCTCTGGATCTTGTAAGTCCTGTTTCTTGATCCTCTTTGGAGACACCTTATGCATTCTTGGTTAAAACATAAAAGTGTTACTGGTTTTGTGTCTGACTCACTTCATAGAAGCCTTCAATTTAAAAAAGGGGGCCAGACGTGCTGGCTTATGACTGTAATCCCAGCACTTGGGGAGGTCTCAGCAGGCAGATCACCTGAGATCAGGAGCTTGAGACCAGGCTGTCCAACATGGTGAAACCCCGTCCCTACAAAAATACAAAAAATTAGCCCAGCGTGGTGTTGCGTGCCTACAGTCCCAGCTACTTGGGAGGCTGAGGCAAGGTAATCTCTTGAACCTGGGAGGCAGAGGTTGCAATGAACTGAGAGACTGTGTCGCTGTACTCCAGCCTGGGAGATAGACTGAGACTCTGTCTCAAATAAAAAAATAAAAATTAAAAAGAAGAAGAAAATAATATTTTGAGAACCAGAAATATTGTATGTTTCTCCTCGCTGAAATCTGTTAAGAGCTTTAAAAAATATTTTTTTCAAAAAGATCTCTATGCTCGAAAGTCAGCTTAATTAAAAGCTGATGTTCAAGTTATACTTTTTTTTTTTTTAAGGAAAGCCTTTCTCTTTTTTCAAGGAAAGCCTTTCTCTTTTTTCTATTCTGAGTTATATTTCTTCCATGGGAACCTCTAAGTCAACTGAACCCCTTTTTCTTGAAACCTTGCTAACTGAAACTTCACTGGCCTTTACAGAAAACTTGAACTTTCCCTAACCTGGCTCCTTTAAGACTAATTCAATTTGTTTCTCCCCCTTTTATCCTTTTGCTGGCATTTTTCAGCCCATGCTTTCTCCATTTGGTGGTCAATGAATAAGAACTCTAAGGAGAAACCTTAGAGTTCTGGCTACCATATGGATGGAATTAAAGTAGACTTGTAGCATCCTTGAGATCGTTTGAGGAACACAAAATGGACACCATTAAACCCTCTTTGGAGATCCTGTCTTTCTTCTGGAGTCTCAAGAGTCATGGATGGGATCCTCTAAAGTGTGAAGCTCTTTTATCTTTTGCCTTGAGTTCCGTGATCTCTGGCTTTTGGGAGTACCAAAGGTTACTTTATAGTGTGACAGAACACTAGAACTTCGAGTTTTGAGTCACTAAAAAGTCCGTGTCAAGAGCTGCAATTTCCAAGGTAACTGACAGTGGTTGCAAAAAACGGGTGTTACTCCAGGGAAATCTCTGGCTTCCTGTCCTCTTAGTTTCTTCACATGCTTAGATTAAAAAAAAAAGTCTCAGATGTCTGATGTCTGATCAAGTCAGATAGAAATTGGCAGTAAATGGCAATGATATCTTAATTTTTTCCTAGGTTTGTTTGTGTATTTATATGTAAAATCCTGTATTAAATTCCTACGATTTTTTTGTTACCATTTTTTAATTATCCTGTCTCTCATCTATCTGGCTCATCTAACTGAAAAACTTGAACTTAATTCTCCCACTCACTTGGCCCTCCCTCAGGACTTTCCTAGAGAGTTGATAGCTTTTCTTCTGAAATGTTTATGGCTGCATAGTAGGTATATATATTTATGGGGTACATGATATATTTTGATAAAGGCACGCAATGTGAAATAAGCACATCATGGAGAATAGGGTATCCATCCCCACAGCATTTATCCATTGAGTTGCAAACAATTCAGTTACACTCTTGATAAACCTGCCAGGCCAGTGTTAGAGTTTATAACCAACATCCAGAGAAAAACCTGAAGACCAAATTAGAAAAAAAAATGCAACAGTCTAATTTTAGCAGTAATGAATATTTTGTCCACCCACATGAATGTAGAAACATTCGAACCTAAAATCTAGTCCGCAGCCTACATAAATGTAATTTTAGTAGTAGACAACATATCTTACAGTCTTTTGTGAAGATAAAAAATAAAAACTAACTCAAATGCATTTTAGTTTAAGTGATCTGAGATAACCTTAGGTAAATAAACATAGCTTTAAAACTCTTTGTGCAATGAAAGTAAAAATATCTTCAGAAGAGTCAGAATTTATTATTATACAAGCACGTTTTTTTAAACCTAGAGTTTCTATTCAAACAAGCTTGTTACCTCCTAGATATTTAAAGGAGAGGGAAAAACCGTGTTTAACTTTTAGCTTTTTGTTATCTGTGCTTTTATAATATTGTTGATACATACTTGATTTGCGTGAGGAGGAGGAACCTGAGGAGGCTGGATGCTGGGCTCCCAGCAAACTTTGTACAACTTGCTGTGAGCTTCTGTACTTAGATTTGAGCCTCTGTATTCTGGGATATGGACAGATGGCAATTGTAAACCCTGGGAACATGTGTGTGTTTAAACCAGCTGGGCCACCAGCAGCAGGGCAAAATTAAGCTCGGTGTGACCATATCCTGCCTCCAGTGATTCACATGCATGAGTTAGGATGAGACTGATTGATTTAGGGTAAACTTTGATTTGCTTTTTTGAAAGAAAATAACTTTTAAAAAGCTAGCTCTGTTTTCTATGGGCCATTAAAATATAATTGTTAAAAATAAATAATTTATTTTTGATTTTTTTCAAGATGGCACATTAGAAGCATTGCTTGCATATTGAAAGGACAAAGTAGTGCGTATAGAATCACATTGTGAACTTTTTCAAGAGGCAATGCAGATACTAAACAGGACCCTTTAAAAGGTCTGTAGATACTACCTTATTCCTGCAAGAATGCTCATTATTAAACAGCAAAAAAAAGAAAATTGTATTGGCATGGATTTGGGGAATAGTGAATGCTTACACATTGCTTGTAGAAATGTAAGTTAGTACCAGCTCTATGGAAAACGTATGAAAATTCCCTAAAGAGCTAAAACTAGATCTACTGTTCAACACAGCAATCTCACTGCTGGGTATCTACCCAAAGGAAAAAAAAGTCATTATATGAAAAAGACACTTGCACATGTATATTTATAGCAACACAATTTACAATTGCAAAGGTTTGGAAGTAACCTAAGCGCCCATTGACTAATGAGTGGATGAAGAAAATGTGGTAGATATACTTAGATTACTACTTAGCTATTAAAAGGAAGAGAATAATGTCTTTTGTAGCAACTTGCGTGGAGCTGGAGGCCATTATTCTAAGTTAAGTAAAACGGGGATGATAAATCAAAAAATATATGTTCTCACTCATACTTGGGAACTACGCTGTCAATATTCAAAGGGATACAGAGTGATATAGTGGACTTTAGGGATTCAGAAGAGGGAGGTTGGGAGGGCAGCTAGGGCTAAAAAACTATGCATTAGTTACAACGTGCACTACTTGTGTGATGGGTGCACCGAAATCTTAGAATTCACCACTACATAATTCATTCATGTAACAGAAAATCCCTTGTACCCCAAAACGTATTAAAATAAAATAAAAATTAATAAAACAAATTGGACCATGCCAACAATAAAAAAATTAAATTAAGCAAATGTAAACAAAATAAACATTTACATATTTATAAATGTAATTTGTCATAGTTTCAAGAATTCAGTTATTTAAAAATCTTAAAGTCATGTTATGTTAAATTAAGTAGTAGATAATCATAAAATATCTGAGGAACTGTTGTTTTTGGTTTTTGGTTTTGTTTCCATAGAAATTCCTCTTACTAAATGTTTAATTACTGAAATCATATAGAGGCCTGGCTTGTCTGGAAGCCCATCTACAGCACCGCTTCCTGAAATGAGACCTAACTGTTAACTCTTTAACTGGACTGGCCTATTTTGGGATTAAGAGACAGAGACAATGGCTTATGAGACAACCCTCCAACCCAATTTCTGGAATTCAAATCCTCTTGTGGAAGTTTCAAACTGGAAAACATTGAGGTTCATAAAACAATAACCCAACATGAAGACCTCGGAAGCAGATCTTCGGAAGCATAGGTTTCCTCTGTCCTTCATCTGCACTGCACTCCTGTCTGTTACCACCTCATTCTTTCCCACGGGAAGCCATCGAAGCTAAAACCCCTTTTCTCCAAGATAGGTCATGGAAACTGGAACTCTTTTTCCACATGAGACAGTTAACGCTATGTCTCCTTTCTGGAAGAGATGTTGTAGATGGCCTTCCCCAAAAGTAAGACCTGTATATGATTTCAGCATTCTAATATTCAATAAGGCATTTCTATGGAAATAAAATAAGCAAAGATGAATTAGGTAATAGTTATAAAAGCTAAAAATGATTACCCTAACTTTCCTCTTCCTTTCTCTGAAAATGTTGGGGTGGCAAATATCCGTGTCTTCCAGCAACAGATATGTTACTGGTGGCAAATATCTGAGTCTCATGGCACCAAATATGTTAGGGGCGGAAGGTATCCGAGTTACAGGTGGTGAATCTGTACAGGTCTGCAGCAACCTCAATTCTTGCCTCCTCAGAAGAAATAATTCGACTGAGAGGCATAAGGCAGAAAAAGAGACCAACGCGGGAGTGGAAGTTTATTTAAAAAGTCTTTTGAACAGGAAAGAAAGGAAAGTACGCTTGGAAGAGACATAGGAGGGCATATGAAGGTCAAGTGCTATGTTTAACCACTATGCTAGAACTTTATAGACTGGCCCCTTTCCCATGATTCTTCCTGCATGCACAGTGCCCTCCTTATCCTTGGGAGATGAGCACATACAGTATTTTTAGGAAGTTGTATGGACGCTCATCTGAGACTTTCTTCCGTTTTCTGGTGGAGTGCCCTTGGAAGACCATACTTTGCCATTTTGTCTCTTAATGCATATGCCCAGGAAGTTGCATCTCTGTGGCATTTGCAATTAACACTTTAGAGCAACAGATGTGGACCATCAGGAAATGACCTCTCCCTGACACTGGCTGTCAATTTATCACTTTTTCAATGTGATCATTGCTGAACCATCACCCAACATTCCTAATGGGTGGAGAAAGCCCTCTCCTGCATCGCTCATCCTGTCTAACTGCCATAAAGATCGTATCTGACCTACCTCGTTTGATTGTAGGTCCTAAGACCCCCTTTTAAAAAAGGGTCCTTACCCACACCCAGAAGTAAGAAATGCTGCACAGACAGGCCAGGACAAATATGAATAGACAGGCCTTGCTGTTTCCCTACTTAGTCTATTAGTGTTAGCTATTATAGTCTCTTTTCAGTCATTGCTCTGCACAGTTGACCATTCTTCATTAAACCTAAGCATAAAAATTGATAGCTTCACCCGTATCTTTGGGTCTTTATTCTGAAGGTTCTCATGTAACATAAAACTGTGATTAAATATAATTCTTTTGCTTCTCTCTTGTTAACCTGTCTTTGTAATGAGGGTGTCAGTTGTGACCCTTAGGGGGAGGAAAGAAATCACCCATTTTGTACCCCTCACAGGAAATTAGTTAACATATTATTTATTTTCAGCCCAAAGACCAGACTCACCAGGGAGAACAACTGTTGTTGTTGTTTTTCTCTTTCCTGTTACATAATCGTGTATTGCGGAAAAGAAGACCAAGGATGTAACCACACCCAGAACAGACTCTTATACAAGATAAGAGTCTTGTATAAGATAATGGCTGTCTCTCAAATGTATTCAAATTCCAAAGAGAACTATTTATCAGTTAATCTCTGTTCCTCATCCGTTCATTCTCCCTATTATTAATTTATTATCCCTCACCATAATTCCTCTTCCCCCATCTCATAATCTGTTTTGCCAGGATCTAAGTCCCCATTCTTTCTGTAACCTACAGCTGGTATATAAGCTTCTTTACTTTATTGGGGGGTTGAATCTTTGTTATGAAGGCTTTCCTGTATAAACATTAAATAAATGTATATGTCTTTTCTCTTGTTAATCAACATGTCTTATATCAGTGATTTTCAGCAAACCTTAAGAGGGCAAAGAGGAACTGTCCCCTTGGCTAACCTACAATATCTATTACCTATATCTTTCTTAGAATTCTAAGTTAGCCATTTTTACTGATTTTGAAATGTTTTTTAAAAGAGAAAATAATGTTTTGCAAAAGTTACCAGACAATTTTATTGAAGTCCTTAATGTCTATTTTTTAATGATTATTTGCATAACATACATTTTGTTAAATGTGTTACATTATGTTAATGGCATTTTGATTGTTAGTACTAATTTATGTGATAAAATATTTGCTACATTAAAAATTTTAATATCAATAAATAAATAGCCTTCTTTCATTCACAGCACATATGGCTCTTTCAATGGGGCAAAGAAGTATCCAGCTGCTGCTTACTTAAAGCAGATCAAAAATTCTTTTCAGGTTGAGCAAGACACAAATTACAGTCATAATCAATCACATTATCTGTTCTCATACAGTTTCCAATTCCACTCTGAATAGCATCCACAGAAAAGAATTAGTAGGAAATGAAATTATAATTATATATTCTGGAAAATGCATAGAAAGTATTAAAGACTGTGTAGAAGAAATTTGAATAGAACGCAAAGGCATTAGATTCATATGAAAAGAACACAGCAGCATATGTGCCTTGTGATATGATGTCAGGGAAATTTCTTTCATGTAATTAGCAAAACCTGCTGTTGCAAAACTTTGCTCCTTAGTTCAGCTAAAACTGGGTTCTTGTTACATGACCAGGAAAAGTTAGGCACGCAGACATAATTGAACAGTGAGGAGAATGGAATTATTGAGTGAAAAGGAAGAAAAGAAAAAAACAACTCTCAGCAAAGCAAGAGGGGTTCCTGCTAACAGGCAACCATCTTACAGATTGATTTTAGGCCACACACAGGAACTGAAGAGGCCAGGCTCCTTCCCTGTGCAAACAGCACAAACTTCCCATGGCTCCATCCCGTTCTCCCAGTCCACAGGCCAGTCAGAGACTCTCCGGGGACCCTCTCCCTTATCTTGCTTCCTGCATCTACCACTGGCTTACTATGTTCATGAATATAAGACAGAAATTTTAATGTAACAACTATGGAAGCAAAACATAAATAAATAAATAATAGTTTTACAGCCTGTTAACCAAATTCAATTTTCACTGTTATCGGTGGTGTGCATTTTTAGAATTATAATATTTAATAGCATAGGTGTATTAGTCCATTTTCACACTGATCATAAAGACATACCCAAGAACTGGGCAATTTACAAAAGAAAGAGACTTAATGCACTTACAGTTCCACTTGGCTGGGAAGGCCTCACAATCATGACAGAAAGGGAAAGATGTCTCACATGGAGGCAGACAAGAAAAGAGAGCTTGTATAGGGAAACCCGCTTTTTAAAAACCATCAGGTCTCATATAAGACTTATTCGCCATCAGGAGAACAGCATGGGAAAGAACCACCTGCATGATTCAATCGTGTCCCACCAGGTCCATATCACAGCATGTGGAAATTCAAGATGAGATTTGGATGGGGACACAGCCAAACCATATCATTCCACCCCAGCCTCCCCCAGATCTCATGTCCTCACATTTCAAAACCAATCATGCCTTCCCAACAATCCCCCAACTCTTAACTCATTTCAGTATTAACTCAAAAGTCCACAGTCCAACATCTCGTCTGAGACAAGGCAATCCCTTCTGCCCATGAGCCTGTAAAATCAAAAGCAAGTTAGTTACTTCCTAGATACAATGGAGGTACAGGTATTGGGTAAATACAGCTGTTCCAAATGGGAGAAATTGGTCAAAACAAAGTGGTTAAAGGATCCATGCAAGTTTGAAATCTAGTGGAGCAGTTAAATTTCAAAGCTACAAAATGATCTCTTTTGACTACAGGTGTCAAATCCAGGTCACACTGTTGCAAGAGGCAGGTTCCCATGGTCTTGGGCAGCTCTGCCCCGTGGCTATGCAGGGTACAGCCTCCTTCCTGGCTGCTTTCATGGGTTGACATTGAGTGCCTGCGGCTTTTCCATGTGAATGGTGCAAGCTATTGGTGAATCTACCATTCTTGGGTCTGAAGGACGGTGACCCTCTTCTCACAGCTCCACTAGGCGATGCCCCAGTATGAATTCTATGCAGGGGCTCCCACTCCACATTTGCCTTATGCATAGCCCTAGCAGAGTTCTTCCTGTGTACCCTGTCCCTGCAGAAAACTTCTGCATGGGCATCCAGGTATTTCTATACATCTGAAATCTAGGTGGAGGTTCCCAAACCCCAAATCTTGACTTCTGTGCACTCACAGGCTCAACACCACGTGGAAGCTGCCAAGGCTGGGGGTTTTCACTCTCTGAAGCCACAGCCCAAGCTCTACATTGGCCCCTTTCAGCCGTGGCTGGAGTGAGTGGGATGCAGGGCATCAAGTCTCAAGACTGCACACAGCATGGGGACCCTGGGCCCAACCCGTGAAACCAGTTTCTCTGAGGCCTCCAGGCCTATAATGGGAGGGGCTGCCATGAAGCCCTCTGACATGGGCTGGAGACATTTTCCCCATTGTTTTGGGGATTAACATTGGGTTTCTGGTTACTGATCCAAATTTCTGCAGCCAGCTTGAATTTCTCCTTAGAAAATTGGTTTTTCTTTTCTATCACATTGTCAGGCTGAAAATGTTCTGAACTTTTATGCTCTGCTTCCCTTATAAAACTGAATGCCCTTAATAGCACCAAAGTCACCTCTTCAATACTTTGCTGCTTAGAAATTTCTTGCCCCAGGTACTCTAAATCATCTTTCTCAAGTTCAAAGTTCCACAGATCTCTAGGGCAGGAGTAAAATGCCACCAGTTTCTTTGCTAAAACATAGCAAGAGTCACTTTTGCTCCAGTTCCCTTCAAGTTTCTCACCCATCCTAGACCACCTCAGCCTGGACTTTATTGTCCATAATGCTATTAGGCTTTTGGTAAAAGCCATTTGACAAGTCTCTAGGGAGTTCCAAACTGTCCCATATTTTCCTAACTTCTTCTGAGCCCTCCAAACTGTTCCACCCTCTGCCTGTTACCCAATTCCAATGTTGCCTCCACATGTTCGGGTATCTTTTCAGCAACACCCACACCTGGTACCAATTTACTGTATTAGTCTGTTTTTATGCTGCTGATAAACACATACCCGAGACTAGAAAGAAAAAGAAGTTTAACTGGACTCACATTTCTACATGACTGGAGGCCACAGAATCATTGGGGGAGGACTCAGAATCATGGTGGGAGGCAAAAGGCACCTCTTACCTGGTGGCAGCAAGAGAAAATGAGGAGACGCAAAAGCAGAAACCCCTGACAAAGCTATAGGATCTTGTAAGACTTATTCACTACCACAAGAGCAGTATGGGGAAAACCACTCCCATGATTCAAATTATCTCCCACCAGTCCCTCCCACAACATGTGGTAATTATGGTAATGCAATTCAAGATGAGATTTGGGTAGGAACACAGACCCAAACCATATCACATATAGAGTATAAAAATAATTGAGAGTACTTAAAAGCTATAGCCAGGACCATTCCATTTTTTAGATCAGATGGTACAGGTCAGCCACTGCAGTTCTCTCCAGCAGTGTGGCCATATTCAGGATTCTTAAAACATGAGTGGATTTTATTTTATGTTATTGTTAGTGGTTTAAGAAAATCCTCCCCATGTAATTATTGTGAACAGCTTGCCTTGTGGTCACTGTAACACAGGGAATGGGACAGGGAGGAAAAGTAACAATAGTCCACATGTCCCTGGCATCTGTTCAGAGCAGTGTGCAGAATGTAATGCTCTTTTCTAAGAAATGTTTTATGATTTTTAAAATAAATTTAGTGAATCTATTTTGGGTAGTCATTTTTTTAAAGACAGTCATTTTTAAATGGTGGCTGAATTTCCCAACCCACCCCCAAACTAAATACTAAGTTTGAGTTTCACCTCCTCTGTTGGATATATAAGTGCACTTCTTCTTGGGTATAGGCAAAATAATTTGGCAAAGTTAGTTCTGGTGATTTCTTGTTGGTTTTAAAGTCTTTTGCTGGGAAGAAATTCCATCATATATATTGATGCTTATAATAAGCGGGAGATTTTTTGTTTGTTTTTGCAAATGCTTGCCCCTACTTTTCATCAATTTTCTATGTTAGTAGTTGTGAAGAATTAAGGTGGGGAGCAGTACTACAAGTTGAATAATGTTATGAGTATATACCAGAATTCTGATTTGCAGCAAATTTTATTAATCAGAGTAACACTTGGTTATGGAAGTAACTGATACTGAAAAAAATTGATTATTTTTATTAGATAATTTCTCATCTATAGACTTAAACTCTCACCTTGCTCTAGTGTCTTATTAAACTTTGTAAAATATATATATATATATATATATATACTTGTTTTTCCATTGTATGCGAATTGGAAGAAAAAGGTATACCATTTCTCCATTGTATGTTGGATTATGTAAAAAATGTTTGTGTACTACTCAAAAAAATATAAAGACATTCCCGTGGATGTTTTGTGTAGTATCTTGGCATTTGTATTGATAGTTAAAATTCACTTCCAGATAAATAAAACACCCATGATGCTAGATTTGATGTGTGTCAAATTTGAACAAGGGTTGATTGGTACCTGTAAAATTTGTTGAAACATTCCTCTTACAAGGAAATACAGTAATCTTAAATTATTTAAAAAATGTTTCCAAAAAACTAATTTGTGGCAAAATTAGTCTATCTTTTGCAGAATTGAACCCAGACCATGGTGAATAGGAACCAGAGAAATATGTTATTTTATATTTTTTATTTGTTTTTGGTCTAAATTTTTTCTATTTCCTTATACCTTCTAAATTTTATGGTAAAGACCTAATTTAAGATTTCAAATCAAGGATCTCAACTCTATAACCAGTAATAAAACCCCCATCATTCTAGCCAATTATTTATAGTTATAATTAGTCTTTGTTTCAATATGAAGAAAATCAGATTATAGATTGGTTTATTTATCTGCAGTGGAAATTTGTTAAGCTCGTAGCTGCTCACCTTTTCATAGTAATAATGAGACCTGCCAACCTGCAGTGCGTAACCCAAGGGAAATAATTAGAAATAATATACATTAGACCCTCTAGGACAGTATTTATTCAGTCAGACTAACAGAGGCAATAGTAAGAGAGCTGTTCCTCTATTGCTTTGCATATGCTATCATAGCTTGCTAGGATTTAGCAAGGACAGACATTAAACTTTGGAAGAAGGATTTTGGTTTTCAGGCCACAGGCATTTAAGCTGCACCATTGGGAGAACCAGTCCATTCACTGGCATAATCAGGATACAAGCCTTGTGGATACAGCATTATCCAGGCCCCTAGACCGGACTTACCACCTCAGCACTCTATCAAGGATGATTACCTCAAGCAATGAGCTATAGCCAGTTACCATGGAGCAACATTTAGTTCCTAAATCATTCCACCCTGGGAAGGAGGTAAGCTTTCCTGTAGACCAGCCTGCAGGAAATCCATCTTAGACAACTAACCCCTCTTACTCTCAAAGTAAGAGAAACCAGAACTCATTCTCTGGTACCTTTACAGATAGAACACTAGCATGTGACATAGCCGAGGTCAGTTAGATACATCCACAGAAAACTTCAATTTGGAAAGAAGCAACAATAAGATGCAGCTACAATAAGGAATTCATCTTCTGCTGTAAATGGTAAGAGGAAAATCAACCTTTGAGAAGCAGCATGAACACAATTTCTGCTATGTCCAGTGTGTATAGTGCAAGCTGCGTATCTACCAATGGCAACAACAGTGGTGTACTTGCTGAAGCAGCCCTCTAGTATTGTGTGTATATGTTTTCTGACTGTACAGCTTCACAGCCTAGATCTCTAACTTTCCTAGAGATTATGTAATCCACCTAATATGCTTTAAAAATTATTTTGCAAGCTAAGTAATTTCTTTTGGTTACAACCAGAATCCTAACGGATACTGAATTAATTGCAGGTATGGCTGAAAATACCATAATCCAAGAAGAAAGAAATTTGAGATTTGTTATATGGGAAGATTGGATTTGGAAGCAGTGAGGATCCAGCCTCTGGCAGCCCATAAAACATGGTGATTGAACATTTAATTAAAGTATCACCTACGGTTAACTGCAATGAAGGACAAGTTGAAGACTGGCTTCAGAGGACTGAAAAGCCACTGCCATACAACAGTATGAAGGACAAATAGAATATAAACCCTGTAGGGTTAACAGTCAACTTCTAATTATACTAAAGAATTACCCCCAAAAAGGATATTATAAACTCAAAATCCCAAATTCTCAGTTCAAAGTACAGTGAGAACTTTCTATGACTCTGCGAAAAGTATTTGTCTCCTGTAGTCACAGTGCTAAGGTAATCAAATAATTAAATTTTGTCATATGACATCATTTGAATATAAATTCTTGCCAGTCTCTTAAGTGAAATTCAGACCACTGACTGGGAAGGAGTCGAGTCCTGAAGACTGAAATGGACTCATGCAAGAGGATTCAAATATCTCTGAGTACTCCAGATCTACAATTCTCACATAGCCACACTTACCAGTGGAAGCAACTTCTCTTCCCTTTCTTTTGGGCAGTGGTACCCCTTATAAACACCTGTCAATCTGCTAATGCCCTAAACCAGTACCCTCGTCATATAAAAGGAAATCAATTCTAACAACCCCTTCATTATCTGTAGATTGAGGATCAGTGTCAGACCCTCTTACTCTGTTGGGGTAGAGAAGAAGCAGGAGCAACCACATGTTCACTCCCAGGTGGAGAAACATTACTCACCAGAAAATTGCAAATTTTGCTGGTTTATATTAGTAAAAACCTGGAGAATATGTGTGAGGATGGATTCTGACATTAATAATGAAAGGAAATTATTTTAAAGTAAGCTAAATTTCTTAGCAGAGATTTACCGTATCTGCTTAGACAGCCAAACAGAGGTCTAAATGTTTGCCAGGTTGGTTGAATAAAACACAAATTTATGGTGGTAAATAAAGTTAAGTGGTAAAGAATAATTGGTATAATGCAGAAGGAATTCACATCTGAGGCAGCTAGAAAAATTGAAGTAGATTAATCATGGCTTACCTGCTCTTCACCGTCCTGGTATCTCAAAAAAAAAAAACACAAAAAACCCAAAGCATGTCACTTCAGAGGGCACAAAAACAAGCTTTACATGAAGGCACTAGAGTGGCATTGACTTGGAGAGCACCAATATTTTTTAAGTGCTGGCTAGAGTGGCTCACACCTGTCATCCCAGCACTTTAGGAGGCTGAGGAGGGAGCATCACTTGAGTCTAGGAGTTGGAGACCATCATGGCAACATAGTGAGATCCCCATCTCTACAAAAAAAAAAATAATAAATGGGTGGACATCATGTTGCTTGCCTGTAGTGCCACCTATTCAGGAGGCTGGGATGGGAGGATTGCTTGAGCTCAGAAGGTCAAGGCTGCAGTGGGCCAAGATTGTGCCACTGCACTGTAGCCTGGGCAGCAGAGTGAGGCCCCATCTCAAAAAATATGTAAAGAAATAAAAATTAATGGGACCACATCTCAAAGAAAATTAAAAAATTAAAATACCAAGATGGCTGTTGTCTTTTGGCTGGGGAAATACATGGATATGGTGGTTTTAAAATGGGCTCTTTACTGCAAAGGTTATGATGGACGTAGTAGACGAAGTAGTAACTTGTAAACAGAAAATGAAATGAGGGCATGGTCACATCAACAAGCAATGGAGTTAATATGATTATCAGCATGATATGTCTTGTAGGTACCTTTTGAGGTGGGCATCTGATTACTAGGTCCTTAGAATCTAAGAAGATGTTCAACTCACTTGAGTCAGTTCACAGACTTAGTGTACCTTTCATAAGGTGAAATCATGTATAATTAGGGATTGTCTTAAGAAAACATCAAAAATGCCTACGGTAAATTTTACTGTATAGCATTTCCAAAGGGACTTGCAGCCAATAACCAGGCTAACTGTGCACTGTGGAAGAGGATGTAGGCGGAAATCTCAGGGATTATGAAATACTAGCTTAAACTCAGGCAGTCCCCAGACACACAGAATATTGTCCTCTACTGCTAAAAATGAGTTTTAAAAAATTAAATGATGACCAGAGACCACTTCAAGTGGATCTTACAGAACTCTTATCCCATCTGTTTTGGTAACAAACTGTTCCAAAACACAGTGGTTCACTACAGTGATATTAATTGTGCTTATACATTTGCTACTTGGGCAGGACTTGGCAGGGAGAGCTCGTCTCTGCTCTATTTAATGCCAACTGGGGTTCCTCAAAAGTGAAGATTAGAATCATCTCTAAGGTTATTTACTCATATGTCTGGCCTTTGATGCTGCTGTTGGCAGGAAACTTAGCCAGCGCTGTTAGCCAGAGCACCTACATGTGGCCACTGGATGTAGTCTGGGCTTCCTCACAAAAGAGTGGTTATGTTCCAACCACCGCAAGCATCCCAAGAAAAAGAAAGAGCCAGGAGGAAGCTGTGTCTCCTTTGGTAACACAGCCTTGGAAACAATAAGAGACATTTTTGCTACATTCTATTTCTCAAAGCAGTTACCATGTTCTGACTAAGTTTAAGGAGTGGGAAATCAGATTCTACCTCCTGATAGAGAACAGGGTCAGAAAAAACATGTGAAACCAGAAATATCATTGCATCTATTTAGGGAAAATATAGTTTGTCACACATCCTTTGACTATTAATCCAGTTCCAACGTGTATGGTTGAAACAGATATACTCAGTAACTGGAAAACATCCACAAATTGTCTCTCAGATGAATGACAAAGATTATTCTATAATTAACCAGGCAATCTCTCCCATTGCAGCGGTTATCCAAGGTTTTCCCTCATTTGGAGAGCAAATAAACACTGCCCCTGCTTGCCTGCTAGTCTATAAAGCAGGTCTAACAAATATTTCATTTTTGCTATTCCAATAAATAGAGAACATAGAAGCAATTTGTTATTCTGGGGTAGGCTATCAGTAAACCTTCACTGTCTTATCTCTGGGCTAAATAAACTGTCTGGCTCTCTGTCATAATTTAATGTAAAAGAGTTTTATTTCTCATCATTTCATAGAACATGTTGCTGTCCACTACAGTGAACATCATATACCTAGGTCCTGATAAACAAAAAGAAGTAAGTAGTTTAAATGCCATGAAAAAACATGGAGGCTATTGGCTGAAAAGGCAATCTTATAAAATTTTAGAGGCTTGCTATTCCTATAAATTTTGGGGGATATAGTAGCCTAGGGGGCAGTTGAAAACTTGTTTCTGCACCTTGAAATTCTCACCTGACATGTTAATAGCTTGAAATGGGGCCATAGTTAGGATTGGCTCTCCAGCCGGTCCCAACTTCAGTGCAAGGAAATCTTTAGCCCATATGACCCAATAGATCCAATGGTGGTTGAAGTGTCCATGACAGCTCAAATGCTTTGCAGAAATTAAGTCCCAGTAAGAAAACCACACAACTCAGGTGTTAAAGAGGAAGTGTTTCCTTTGGCTAGAATTTAGTCTTTAATGGCTGTATATTGGTTTACATTAGAAGCTGGATAGTAGACCTTAATACACCAGGACCTACCACAGCTTGAGCTGCCTGTTATGCACTGAACATTCAAGTTACTGAGTTGGGCATGCCATTAACATTCTATAAGCAAATGTAGTTCCTGAGGACACAAGTAGTTTTTCTGAGCAGGTGGGTCAATTGCTGATTATGGTTATTCCCACTGCAGTGTCATCACTTCCGCAACCCACTCCCATGACCACATGGAAAGTTTATTTTTCATGACTACTTTATGAAACTTTTCAAGCCTGGTTCATAGAAAGCTCTACCCAATATGCTGGCACTAGTTTAAAATGGACTGCTGTGGCCCTGCAGCCCCACTTGGTGTGATGCTGAGGGATGATGGAAAAGATAATCCTCCCAGTGGGCAGAACTAGCAGGGTACATATTGTGGTCCACTTTCCTGGAAGGAGTGCATGCATGAGGAACAATTGAAGGGCAATGACTAATGGTTTGACCAGATGGTCTGAGACAAAGAGGTTTGGATAAACCTCTTAGAATCTGAAAGTATTTTTGTCCTATGCAAATGTGTAGCAGAAAGTTCCCACTGAAGAGGATGCTCTCAATAATTAGGGGGACAAGTTGTTCTTACATGTAGATGCCAGTAAGGCTTTTTTCCCCCCAGTCCCAGTAATGTTTACTCAACAGGTTTGTTTAAATAGCAGCCTTGGTGTCATAAGGGGTTTTAGATAGGCTCAACAAGTGGACATCTCACCAGTGCTGACCTGGCTATCATCACTACTGAGTGCCTAATTTTTCAGCAACAGCAGCCATCCCTGAGCCCTATATAGGCTCTTATATCCTAGGGAGATCAGATAGTCACTTGGCAGCAAGATGATTATTTTGGAGCCCTTCCTCACTGTGGATTTTTCCTTACTGGAATAAACACTTATTCTGGATTTGGATTTGCCTTGTCTGCTTGCCATGCTTTGCCAGCAACACCATCTGTTGACTACTGAATATCTGGTCATCATGAGGTTAACCCAAACAATATTACTTCTGACAAAGAAAGCTCAATTTATAATGAAAGAAATAAGGCAATAGGTTAATGTTCATGAGATTTGCTGGTCTTGTGTCCCAGAAACACCTGGCCTTATGGAATATTGAAATTATTTTTTAAACAATAACAGTGTCAACTGGAAGATAATACTTTGTGAGGTTTAGGTGTTGTCTTACAAGATATAGCCTAGCTTTTAATGAAGTCATCTCAACCATAATATAAAATCTGTGATTCAAGGAATAGAAATAGGAGTGGTTCATTTAATCCAATAATCTGATTGAGAGACAATGTTTATTTAAATTGAAGAATTATACTTCTAAACTTTAAAATGTATTTATTAAGATCATGATCTTTTATTATAAAAGGTTGTTCTCAAAAATACAGTGTCATAACAGTATTTTTTTTAATTACTTGTAGAAATAGTCTAGCTTATTAAACTCATATATGTGAACACTTAAACACAAATGATTCTGTATAGTCACACAGTGCTTACCACATAGTAGGTTCCACAATAAATATTGGTGGAATGAACGACTTTTAAATAGCATAATTGTCCAGTGAATTTTCAGTATTTTCCATAAATAAAAATTCAATCTGCACATAACTTATTGAGAATATATCTAGCAGATTTAAATGTTACTCAACAGCTCCTTTCTATTCCCTTTTTAAAGTAATTTTTAAATCATTTATACAACTGTCTCTAATATTAACACAAAAATGTATTATTGCTTATAAGAGTATTTCAGCCCATAGTGGTTCCATAGAAATAGACCGTATCTGATAAATATTTATTACGCCTACTTATAACACACATTTCTACCTAAATCAAAACAAGTTAGCTCCAACAAGGAAAAATGTAATGACAGTATTTCTTTGAAATAGAAAGAAATACTATTCTAAGGAAATAAATGTATTTTATTGCTTTTCTTAATAGACTAACTTAAATATGTTTGCCCTCCTTAGAACTATGGAAAAGTTCCAAGGTGGGAAAAGTCTCCACCTTGTTCCTGGATTTAATTTTTAAAGATTTGATTCTGTGAGGTAAATGAGGCTATCTTTTTCTGTTTGTTCCAAGCATTTTAATCTGATTTCTACAATAGTGAAACTGTGGGAATCTTAGGGCTTACGTTTTTTAATGGGAGCTGACCTCCTGAGATGAGATGTTTGATTTCCCACCTGGCTACCAGAAAGAAAGAAAAACAGAAAAAAGTAGAACTAAACTTGGTATGTAAATTCACATCGATTCTTCAGAGATCTATTAATTTCATGCAACAAAAATAGCAGTCTGTGAATTAAACCAAAAAGGAAAATACACATTAAAATATTTGTCTTGAGAATTAAACACCTAGTTTTTTGGAATGGCTCAAAAAACTCTAAAGTCACTGGAGATTTGTTGCAAAAGTAACAAAAGCAAAAGCTATGTAAAAGTTGTTAAACCACTTAGGAATGAAATATTTCCTGATTTTATGTATTAGAGTACAAAAGGAAAAGGTATGATCCATTATCTAAAATTGTGATCACAAAGCTTAAAATGAGCTATTATAAACAAATTATACTGTCTTAATACAGTGCATCAGTCATAACTCAGCCAAATTCTATTTATTTTTTACCATTAAGAATAATAAAATGCAAAAGAAAACTCAGATTTAAAAAAGAGCCAGCCATCAAATTTTTACATTTTTACTTCATATCAACATTGCTTTGTGATTCAAGCATTCTGACATCTTCAGAATTAAGGCCATTCTGATTATATAAATTAAACCTGTACATGGTGCAACTCTATCATTCAAAGATTTTTATTTCTCTTACTATCAAATATCATATTTATTTCATTCATTGGGTTCACATGCTAAATCCAAGCAGTAGGATGCACTATTAAAAATGTAGACATCTTTCTCAAGAAGTTCAGGAGAGGGGACTGATATGAAAATTACTCAGAACAATACAAAAAGTTTGTATGCAACAATGTTACAAGTAATGCTGTGGGACCATATTCCTATTTGAGTGTTAAGGAGTGTCTCAAAAAAGTGGCAATATTTAAACCTAAGCTCTAAGGTGGCTATACCTATAGGTCTGAAATGTCTGGCATGTTTTGTTGCATATGATAGTTACTCTACAGATTCTGGACATGGTGGCTCACACCTGTAATCCCAGCACCTTGGGAGGCCGAGGCCAGCAGCTCACAAGGTCAGGAGTTCAAGACCAGCCTGACCAATATGGTGAAACCCCGTCTATACTAACAATACAAAAATTAGTTCGGCGTGGTGGCGGGCACCTGTAATCCCAGCTACTCAGGAAGCTGAGGCAGGAGAATCACTTGAACCCAGGAGGTGGAGGTTGCAGTGAGCTGAGATGGCGACACTGCACTCCAGCCTGGGTGACAGAGCGAGACTGTCGCAAAAAAAAAAAAAAAAAGAAATAAAAGATAATTACTCTACAAATAATTATTGAATTTATTTTTTTAAGAAAAAAATTATTTTGACATAAGACAATATTTAAAGCGTGTAAATAATCAACTTTCACAAGCAAATATAATTTGTGTCTGACACAGCGGCTAACAATCCTGGTTAATACGTGATAGCAATTAATCCCACTATATTATCATGCAAAGATTGAGGGCCCATTCCTCAAGGGGAGAACAAGTTGATCCGCAATGCCATTTCACTCCAGAGTGTCACAACTTTAGTTCTAACACGGTAAATGTAACTCCCAAAATTTAATGTTTCCCACTCTAAACCTGTCAGAAACCTTTACAAAATGTGTTTATGCCTGATCACTACACCACGAAATACTGATTTTATATGTTGAAAAAATTGAGTCAAGTAAAAGGAATCCACAATGGCTATTATCATAGAACTCTAGCAGCTATTTCAGTCTGAAATCAAACCACCTTCATTACAGGACCTTTTGTCATCACACAAATGTTTTTGTAAATGTATGACTTAAGAAATATACTCCAAGCAGAGACTAATGAGCAAGGTAGATAAAGAATCTCTGCTTTCAAAAGCTAAATGTTCTCCACAAAGTATATCTTTTATCACCCCAGATTGTCAGTCTCCTCATTTGACCTTTCAAAATTTCAAGAACGTGAAGGGACAAAGCTAGCCCTAATAATCTGCCAATATCACTGCATCTGCTGAAACATCTTGGTATCCACCATTAGTGAGATGGATGATGGAAAGTGAAAATCAGTAGCTCATCTGAGAAGGGTCACGTTCATTCCTCTGGTGATAGATGAAAGCTATTTCTTTGTTAGCAGCAATCCTCCTTTATTGTCATGCAAGTCCTGCAGTGGAAACCAACCATATTTTTTTTCCAGTTTGCTCAAGTTAAGTGACACATTCATTCCACCTGGGATAGATTGCTGCAGGAACTATGCTACATCCCTAAAAATTGTATGTCTATGTATGTTGTGGAATCTCCCTCATGTCACTTCTGGCTGAGTTTAAAGATTGACTCTCCTTGAAAACCTAGAAAGCATTTTAAATTCCTAAACTGAAAGGCAGAAGAACTGAATTCTTGTTGTGTGGGTGTCTAGACAATTAGATAATTTTGTAAAAGTAATTTGGTCACTCTGTGGCTCTGTTTCTTAATAGGTTTGCTTTAAGGACTTTCTTTAAATATAAAAGGTACACCACATGTGAAGGTGTGAGAAGTGAAACAAAATAAAACGTTATCCAACTATAGGTTGAAATAAATCCTGTTTCAGCTTATCAAAAGAGAGAATGTTCAAACCAATCTTGGAAAATAGTCATCTGTGACTTACCTGAAACTATCAAAATCCATGCTGCTAAAGACCCAGATGACACTGCAGAAGACACAGATGATATGCCAATAGAGCTGTCAGATGTGCACACTGCCTTATGTAGCCCGTATTTGACATGCTCTCACCTTTATACACTTGAATAACTATTTTATTATACTGCTTCATTTTTAATAACATTTCACATAGGAAAAAAAACTACAAAAGCCTATGGGAGGTCTATAATCTAACATTTACCCACCATTATTGTTTTTATACCTCCTCATTACCCCAAAGGACTGACCAAAAGACTCTCCCCAAGAAACTTTTTCCCATCTAGAACTTCACAAGTAATATTTTTCTTCTTCTGTTTTTCCTCTACCTACTAAGGTTGAGCTGAAGACACAGTTCATCTTCAGTGACATAAGAGATTATCCTAAGTCCCAGAGGCCACTTTCTCCTCCGTAATGCACACCTTATAACTGATCTTACCACTGAAGAGTATCCAAAAATATGATCCAGTTAAATACAAGCATATCCAAGAAAAAAACACAAATATACAAGAAAATGTATGCATGATAAAGAATATCCAAAAAAATATGAGAGTATCTAAGAAAAAATCCAAGCGTATACCAGAAAATGTATACATGACAAAGAGGTCTTACAAGTAGCAGGAAACACAGCCCACACAGAAAAGAACTAGAACATCAGCCTAATGAGGGACCCTTAAGACTAGATATGGAAACCAAGATTGATTAAGATTAATTCTAAAGGAGAAGAAGCCTGTGGGGACTAATCAATCAAGGGATATGTTTAAAAGACATACAATATTTTCCTTCTGTGATTTTTGAAATTATTTATTCTGATTCTTCATTATTTGCTTTCTTTCTCCTATTTTGCTTAACTTTTGAATGTCTGTAAAATCGAAAAATTATATAAATATGTGAGTAAAATATATGATCTTCATAAATCCATGTGCAGTGCATGTATGTGAAGGCCCTGGGGGATGAAGGCAGCACATACAGGATTATAAAACACTGTCTACATCAGAAAGTAATTGATGAACTGATTTTAAGTTACCTCATAAAATCACAGGAAGTAATCATCATATATTTAAATCAAAATCAAAATAATGTGGTATAGGCTTCACATGCTATTATTGCACCAAAGGGCTAGGCGCCGTGCCAAAAACAATGAGTAGTGACTTTATAGAAAAGGTGGGGAATGGTACCAAAACGATGGAGAAGATAAAAAGAGAGAGAAAAGAGGAAAGAGGACATTTCAAGTTCAGAAGCAGTCTGAAAAAGAGCTACATCTCAATGCACAGGGCATTGCACAGGGGACTATAAGGGGCATGTGGAAGCTATAGTTCAAGCAGAGAAATAACTTCCATTTTATTTCATAGCGTATGTGCAGAGAATAGGACTACAGCTAAAGGACAAGGGTTTATCTTCTACTAGACAAATTATTTCTCTACTTTAATGTCCTCATCTACAATTGAGAGGGGGAAAAAAAACAGTGCCTAGCTTTCAGATATTATAAGAATAAAAATAATATATTTAAAACACCAAGCCCAGGGCCTGGTCCTGGTGGGTGACTACTAACTCTAGAAAGTTTTTTTACAATCACAAAAGCAAAAACTTGCAAACAACTTAGTTGTCTATCAATAGAGTGGACGTCGCTGAGGAATCCATTGCTATCACTGGACATGTTCATTTATAGCCTGGACCAGTGGTTTATCTAAAAGAAGTTTTGTGTATAAAATGATCCATCCAGTATAGGAAAAAAGGCCTTTTAAATTTTTATTTTGAGTATAAAAATTTAAATTTTTATTTACTTAAAATTATATCCTTTTGAATTTTTATTTTGCCCTATTAAATTTTTATTTTGAATGTAATTTATCATGTGCATGCTACATTAACATAGGTGTGCATGTTCATTGTTTTAAAATAAATGTATATACGGTGGGTAACAGTCTCAAAAATTGCTTACTGACAGAAGAAAGGATTTCTGCATATAAGGGACACTATAGAAGGAAGAGTAAACAAGGATGAGGAATACAATGAGACCAAGCTGTCTACTTTGTGTGGCTTTGCACGTACATAATTGAATATTATGTGCATTTCATTATCATGTTTACACAGATTGATTATAGAACATGTTTACAGGAAATGTCAGCTGCCTAGAATAATTTATTAGAAAGGATAAAAAAAGGAAAATTTCTTTTGAGTCTATGTGGTCAAATATAAAAACACAAAGACAGTTTCCAGATTTGGAAATAAAATTCCATTTAATGATAATCATGATAATAATAGCTAATATTTGTTGCATTTTTATTAGGCACTGTCCTCAGATATGTGAATTATATCATTTTTTTCTTGCAGCAAAGTTATAAAGTACTTACTGATATTATAATGAGATAAGTAAATTGCCAAAGGTCACATAGCTCATTGGCAGCAGAGCTGGGATTCAAACCCAAGAAGATTATTAGCTCCAGTGTCTGAACTCCTGATGACTATATAATACCACCTCTCAGGGTAAGTACGGGCGTACCTCATAGATATTGCAGGTTCAGTTCCAGACAAGTGAGATAAAGCAAATATTACAATAAAATGAATCTCATAATATTTTTAGTTTCCCAGTGCACATAAAAGTTATATTTATACCATACTGTAGTCTATTAAGTGTGCAACAGCATTATGTCTAATTAAAAAATACTTTATTGCTAAAAAATGTTAATGAGCATCTGAGCCTTCAGCAAATCATAATCTTTTCGCTGGTGGAAGGTTTTGCTTTGACGTTGATGGCTGCTGACTGATAAGTGTGGTGGTTGCTAAAGGTTGGGGTTACTGTGACAATTTTTTTTCTTTTTTTAAATTTATTTTAATTTTTTGGGTACATAATAGGTGTTTATATTTATAGGGTACATTAGATGTTTTGATACAGACATGTAATAATCACATCATGGAGAATGGGATATCTATTCCTTCAAGCATTTATCCTTTGTATTACAAATGATCCATTTATACTCTTTTAGTCATTTTTAAATATAAAATTAAGTTGCTATTGACTTGTGGCAATTTCTTAAAATAACAAGGAAGTTTGCCGCATGAATTGATTCTTCATTTCACAAACAATTTCTTTGTAGCGTGAGATATATTTGAGAGCCTTTTACCTACCATAGAACTTCTTTCAAAATTGAACTCAATCCTCTCAAACCCTGCCATTGCCTTATCACATTATTTTACATAACATTTTAAATAATTTGTTTTCATTTTTAACAACATTCATAGCATCTATCCCAGGAGTAGATTTCATTCAAAAAAAATTTTTTTTTTAAATCACTTTCTTTGTTCACCCATGAGAATAAACTACTGAACCATTCAAATTTTATCATGAGATTGCAGCAATTCAGTCACATCTTCAGGCTCCACTTCTTTTTTTTTTTTATTTTTTTGAAAGAAAGAAAAAGAGAGAAAAGAAGAGATTTTTATCATTAAATTCAACATCAGAATTACTGCATTCAGGGTTGTGTCTTCTGGGATTGTAATCGTCTCTTGATATTTTGACCTCCTCTTATTAATCATTAATGTTCTTAATGACTTTTAAAATGGCAAATTCTTTCCAGAAGGTTTTTAATTTACTTTCCCCAGTTCCATCAGAGGGAAATTATGTATGACACCTATAGTCTCATGAAATGTACTTCTTAAGTAACGAGAATTAAAAGTCAAAATTACTCTTGGATCCATGGGCTGCAGAATGGATGTTGTGTTAGCAGGCATTAAAACAATATTATTCTTCTCATACATCTCCACAGGATCTTTTGAATGACCAAGCACATTGTCAATGAGTAGTAACATTTTAAAAAGAATCTTTTTCGCAGGGCAGTAGGTCTCAACAGTGGGCTTATAATACTCAGTAAATCATGCTGTAAATGGATGTCCTATCATCCAGGCTTTGTTGTTTTATTGATAGAGCACAAGCAGAGTAAATTTAGCATAAGTCTAAAATTTTCAGAATAGTAAATCAGCATTGGCATCAACTTTCAGTTACCAGATGCATTAATACGTGACAAGAGAGTCAGCCTGTGCTTTGAAGCTTTGGAGCCAGGCATTGACATCTGCTCTCTAACTTTGAAAATTATAGATAGCCTCTTCTTTCACTAGAAAGTTGTTTCATCTACACTGAAAAGCTGTTACTTAAGTCTAGCCATTTTCATCAATTATATTAGCTAGTTCTGGATAATTTGCTACAGCTTCTACGTGAGGACTTGTGGGATCACCTGGCACTTTTATGTTATAGAAATGGCTTCTTTCCTTAAACTTCATGAGCCAACTTGTGTGAGCTTACAACTTTTCTTCTTCACATTCACCTCTCTCAGCCTTGATAGAATTGAAAAGAGTTAGGGCCTTGCTCTGGATTAGGTTTTGATTTAAGGGAATGTTGTAGCTGCTTTGTTCTTCTATCCAGACCACTAATACTTTCTCCATATCATCTATTAGGCTGTTTTGCTTTCTTACCATTCATGTGTTCACTGGCATAGCACTGTTAACTTCCTTCAAGAACCTTTTCTTTGCATTCACAGCTAGGTTGATTGGCACAAGAGGCCTAGCTTTCAGCCGGTCTGGGCTTTTGACATGTTTTTCTTACTAAGCTTAATCATTTCTAGCTTTGACTGAAAATGAGAAGCATACAACTCTTCCTTTCACTTGAAAAAATTACCTTTGAGGTTATTGTAAGGTTATTAATTGGCCTAATTTTTCAGGGAAAAGGGAGGCTCAAAGAGAAGAAGAGAGATGGGGGGAATAGTCAGCTGGTAGAACCGTCAGAAAATACATATTTGTCAGTAAAGTTTGCCATCTTAATTGGGTGCAGTTCATGGTGCCCAAAATCATTTACAATAGTGTCATCAAAATCACTGATCATAGATCACCATAACAGACATAATAATTAAAAATTTGAAATATTATAAGAAATACCTAAATATGACTCAGAGACATGAAGTCAGTACATACTGTCGGGAAAATGATACTGATAGACTTGCTGACACAGAATTGACACTAAACTCTAAGTTGTAAAAACACAATATCTGTGAAGCACAGTATAGGAAAGGCAATGAAACAAGTTATGCCTGCATATAGAAATTGTTTACTCCTTTCTTCTTATCTAATATAGAGATACCTAGTGTCTATAATCCTGCACTTCTGTCAAGAAAAGGAATTTTTAAACACAAAGAAACAGTATGAAAAGTGATGACTGCTTTTCTACATAAAGATAAAAGACAGATATGGCAGCCTCACCACGTATCCTCTCTATCTTTCATGTTTATCTGTCCAGCTGTCTCTCTGTTCTTTCCTCCTCAGCACAAATTCCAGTTAGAGGAATAGAGGAGTAAGAAGTCACAGGTGGAAAAAAAAAGTAAGAATAAAACTTAGCAGGGAAACTGAAAAATGCAGCAAGAGAGAACAGTAAAAAGGAAAAAAAAAAAATGAATGTTGAATCACCATTGAGTTAATACACCCAGTTTTTACTTCTCATGACTTTTACTCCTGGTGTTTCCTTTATTTAGAGTTTCTAAAAAATTATTTACCTGATAAAACTACTCAAAACTGCATGTAAATTGAGTATTGAAACCACATCCCTGAAACACGAAACTACTTACAATCTCCAAACTCACTCTTTTAATCCTCAGTGCCTGTGCACATGCATTCCATCCCATCTCTCTCACCTGCAGAGTTTCTATAAATATTTCAAAACCAACCCCAGACTAACTTCTTCTATGTGTTCTTCCTTGACCAATCCATAATTAATCACACTTCTCCATGTGCTTCTGGTCTTGTATCATAGAAACTTCCACAAATTCAGCACTTTATAATAAATGGACTCACATGTTTTTCTCTTGATTGATTTCTAGACCACATTCAGTAATCTTGTACTGTATTTGATTCATCTGTTATGGGTGCCTGGTACTACTGTACCACATAGTAGCATAGAGTAGGCACTCAGTAAATATTTTTTGAATTGGTCTTCTGTTAGGCATGGTGTTCACAGGAGAAAGAAATAAAGATAAACAGGACATAATTGTCACCATCCAAGAGGCCAGAGGCCAGGGAACCAACTGAACAATGTTATAAGTGCCGCAGCAAAGAATAGCACTGATACTGTAAGGAAGAATACCAGGAAATGGAGCTCTGCTCTGGATCTTAAAAGTTCACTAGGCAGTTAAGAAACAAGTGGAATTTGCAGGAAAGACTATATAGAGTGATTCATAAAGTAATGTAAACTCTGGAAAAATATAAGAAATTCAAAATGGCTACATTGGCTCAGGTATATATGAGAAAATGATTGGAAATAAAGTTAGAAAAGTGAGTGGAAGCAGATCATGAAGGGTCATCATCAGAAAGACTTTCCATGAACGGCTCATGCCTCCCTTGAAGCAGGATGCTGTCATCTCATGTATGATGAAGTCAGAGCCACTTCAACAGTGTATTAATAAGCAATGGATATTTTACTGATAATTGTGTGGAAAGACAGACATAATTACACCACAAACTATTTTATAAATATTCTTTAAAACATCTAGGAAGTAATCATAGATTCATCATCTAAAACAGGGCACTTGAATAATTTTCCTAGATTAATATGCAAATACTGGAACTGTCAGGGAAATTGAGGATGTATACTCATCCCCATGTCTTTAAGCACTGCTATCCCCAAACTTTCTCTATATGCATCGATCACCCTCCTTCTCTGTCCTCCAGTCTTCTTTTCCCATGTCATCCTCTGTGTCAATCCATCCTTCTATTATCACCTTCATTTCCCAACCACCCTATACTCCTTCTCCACCACCTGTCTCATTATTTCGTTACATCTCTTTCCTTAAGGATGAGAAATTTAACCTTCTATTCATTTCTTCCATTGATAGCCTAATACCCAGCATCCACTCAGAAAAGAAAGAACCCTCTTTAGGATTTGTTCATCTTAGAAGACAATGAATATTGAAAAAAAAAGAATGATTCCTTATGAGAATTTTTCCCCTGGCACCTATGAAAAAGAAATGAAAAGAAAGCTTACTTAGCACATGTACACATGAATAAGAAATACATTAAATATTCAACTTGAGTCATAATTTGAATATTACACAAACAAAATCAAAATTGAAAAGAGTTTGCTAATGATAGCACCTGGCATTGGAAAGAGCATGGAAAACCCAGCACTCAAATGCTTTTAGTGAAAGTACAGCAATGTATTTCTTCGGTGACATACTTCTGGATGATGATTTGGCAGTACTTATTTTAAAACCTCAAAAACATGTATATGTAATTCAACACAGGAATTGTGCTTCTAGAAATGAGATGAATAAGTAATTAGGGATGAGTACAAATAGTTGGTTGTAATATTGTTTATCACAGCAATGTCTATAATAGAGAAAAGTAAAAAACCACCTGAATATTTACAACAGAAACTTGTTTTAATAATTTATTTGACATCCACACACAGGATGCAGCTATTTAAAATGATATTGTAGATCAGGATTTTCCTAATCCTTTTAGCAGTAAAACCACTTTATCAAAAACCTCCTACGCATATCTGCAATATATAAAATGAATACAAGCAGAGCTCCTCTGGTTGAAATCAGGTAAAGTGGCTGAGAAAACTTAGCCCTGCTTTTATAATCCACTATGGCTTTGGCATCTTTGATAAATCTCATTGCACATAAGTGTTACTAACATGGGAAATATTTCACAATAGAATCGGAGAAACAAAAGATAGCTACCAAGTAAGTGCAGACAAATTTGTTCCAAAAAGTGGGTGGATGAGGGACAATAAAGCAGAATCCATTATCAAGAAAACAAGTCCTGCTGGTAGTGGATAAGAATCCCACTCGAATCCAGAGGATGATGCAGCCTAGTTCTTTATTTTTTCCATCAGTTAGCCTTGCAGCACCTCTGGGTAGTGTTCCAGCATTCAGAACAGCTTTGTTCTTGGCTCCATCTGGGAGGGCAATTTTTACTCCTTACAGTCCTGCTTACAGATTCTTCAGAATAATAGCATCTTACTACTATTGATATATTTCAAGGTATAATTTCATGCTTTACTAGCTAAAAGAACTCCTTTCCTCAACCACCCAACACACATCACAGGTAAGTATAAAAGATAACAGGTAGAATGAAAAGGACAAAGTCTCCTAAGACATAGACTTAGATCTAGGATTCAATTTCCGCCACTTTATTTCATTTTTCCCTGATTCTTGATATTCTTCGGTTACTTTATTTTGTAAAAGCTAGCATCCAAGTCACCTCCTTGTATACTTTACTCCCACACTAAATCAGGAGTAACAGGTATGACCAACAGAGTATGGCACATGAGTGGATGTGTAATTTCTGAGGCTAAATCATAGATGTCACTGCAGCTTCCACTTTGCGCTTTTGGATTGCTTGCTCTTGTAAACACTTAAAACACGGAGAAGCCCACAGGAAGAGGAAGCGAGGGTCCTGAGCAACAGAAAGCACCAACTTGCCAGCCATGTAAATGTTCCTCCTTGAAAGTGAATTCTCCAGGCCCAGTCAAGCCTTCAGTTGACTGCAGCACCCGTAGATATCCAACTGCAACTTTATGAGAGATCCTAAGCAAGAACTGACAAACAGAGCCCCCTCCAAATCCCTGACTCACAGAAATTAATAAGTGGTTACGGTTGTTTTAAGCCATTAAGTTTTATTGTAATTTGTTGTGGAGCAATAGATAATGAAAACACTCTTATCCAAATTATTGTGAACAGGAAGTATCTTCCTGAATCTCTAATCTCAGAGGATCAGTAGGCCTTTCAATAACATGAACCAGATCAGCACAGCAGAGCAAGACTATTCATAATTCCTGCCAGCACTTTCTCTTTTAGTTCTTGACCATTTCTGTCCTTCCAATAGTATCTATTGCCAATACTTAAAAAAACACTCAAAAGAAGGATAGATAGGTGAAAGAAAGAAGAAGGAAGGGAAGGAGGGAGGGAGAGAGGGAAAGAGTGGTCATGGTATTTGGTCACCTCAAGGCAGCTGAGTCCCTTGGCAAAAGATG